>NDGM011177455.1:0-18480 GCA_002564305.1 Octomys mimax | reverse complement strand
TCTTCCCAGATATAGCCTGCCTGTCGTGCTGGTTCTTCCCTCAGATCCTGTGCAGGCTCCTGTGCCCCCTCCCTGCTCACCCCCAAGCCAGATGCTGCTGTCACTGTCAAGGGGGTGCTGGAGGCCAGGTCCAAGGGAGGAAGCAGCCACATTTCCAAGGAAAGAGATGACAAAGACCCACGTGCTGTCACCCCTGTCACCAGGAGTCCCTCTGCCCTCTTCCACAACCCTTGTAGTACCTCACCTGCCTGTGAATTTCTAGTTATATGCACGTTCTTCCCTCCCTTCCTCCTTCCTTTCCTTCACTTATGCTTTCTTTCTCTTCCCTCCCCTCCATCCTGCCCACCTCAAACACTTCCTGAGCACTGTCTGAAGCTAAGACTTCCCAGACCTTTCCGTAGGAGCTCATGAGGCTCCAGGTGAGGTGGGCCAAAGCCAGGCGTGGCTCCCTTCCGTCCCTTCCTGGAGGTTCCTATGCTCCTATGCGCTGGGACGGGCTTGGCCTGCAGGCCACACTGCATGAATAAATAAATGTATTCCGATCCACTGATGCAAGTGACTGTGGAAGTCAAGCAGAGCACCGGGCTGCCCAGTTCAGCAAAGGGAGGTGGGGGAAGCACAGGTGCAGCCCATGAGACTTGCTCTGCGTATCAGGAGCCAGCCCTTCCCTGCGGTGGGGTGACGGGGTTCCCCAGCGCCTGGACAGGAGTTATCTTTAGGCACACAGCAGAGGCTACCACTCTGGGAGGGAGGCCTCCCCAGTACAGGTCACAGTGCCTGCTGCCCAGACTACAGGCAAGGTGGCCCGGGAGGCCCTCCAGGGTGACCGCCCACCCCCACCCTCAAAAGCCCACCCCCGCACTAGCTCTTCTATTTTGTGTTCTTATGACCCACATTTGGCACCTCTCTGACCCCAGAGGGCAATTCCCTGATGTGAGACAGGGACTCCAGAGCACCCCATATGCAAACCAAGCCACGCTGAGCCCATACCCCATCTTTTCTATAGTTTCTCACAAGATGGGCCCTGTCCACCTGCCCAAACCACTCTCGCTTCAGGAATCAAACACATAGGGACAGCACCATGCTCAACACTGTTATTCAAGGCACCCAATCCTAAGCTGCTCATCGCTCTGTCCTCCACTTTCCCAGGGACACCATGGTAAGGCCCTTGCTGACAGGCCTTCCGCTTCCCTGTGTGATGTGGTGTGGGCTGCCCTCCTCTTGGATCTGTGACTATAACAAACAGTGGCAGCTGTCCCCTGTTGGCCTTGCATACCTAAATGATAATAAGGCTATATTAGAACTCTGGTGCTCAGTGTTCCATGATTCACAGTAGCTCAGATACAGACACAACTTCTATGCTCACCAACAGATGGATGGAGTCAGGCTTAGTGCTGGAAGCCTGTAACCCCAGCACTCTGGGAGGCTGAAACAGGAGGATTCCAAGTTCCAACCCAGACTGGGCAATTTAGCGACTTAGTGAAAACCTGTCTCAAAATTTAAAAAGAAGGGAAAAGGCCTGAGATGTAACTCAGTGTGAAGACTTAGTTCCAATTCCTAGTACCAAAAATGAGCAATAAAAATGGTTGGATGGATGGATGGATGGATGGTGGATAGATGGATGGTGGGTGGATGGATGGGTGGGTGGATGGAGGATCCACCCACCCATGGATCATCTACCTCACATGGATGACTCCCTGTGAGCTAATTCCCGAGAAACTATGCCTACCAGCAATGTTGGAATGTCCACAAAGTACTTACTATTCAGTCAAGAAAAAGAATGAAATGTGGGGCACACATTACATTAAGTAAAGCAGGTCAGGCACAGAAAGACAAACCCCACATGACTTCTATGTGGAGTGTAGAAAAGCAGAACACACAGTAACTGGGAATCCAATGGTGGTTACCAAAGGCTGGGATGATAGGAAATGAGGGAGATGTTGGTTGAGGGGTGCAGACTTTCAGGTTTAGATGGGGTGAATACATTCCAGAGATTTATTACACAAATAATACCTACGATTAATAACAACACATCGTATATTTGAAAATTGCAAGAAGAGTAAATTTTCAGTCTCCAAACATGAAAACTAATACATGTTAAATGTATTAATACATGAGCTAATGCACATGTTAAATGGCTTCATCTGCCCACTATACAGTGTGTGTGTGTGTGTGTGTGTGTGTGTGTGTGTGTCCCCACATGTCAAGCTGTAAACTCTCAACTATTACCCATCCAAGCTGGAAATAAACAAATAAACCCCCCTCGTGCATGGCAGCCTGGGTCTCAGAGCTCTGGGAACTAAGCCTCACTCGCTCTCCCGCAAAGGGCTCAAACTCCACCTTGCTGACTAGGCGGCTGATGGTAGCCATCTACCTGAGCCCATCTCTTCATCCCCCAAACAGAGGCGCCCCACTTGTCTCCTTACATTTCAGCTGGGAGGTGCCCAGCAGACACAGGGTGCCTCAGCTCCTTCCCAGCACAGGAAAACGCCCCCAGACAGTCCTAAAAGGAGCAAGTCATTTCCCTTGTTCTACAGAGCCAGACAGACAGACGGCTCGACCACACAACAGGAGACTAACAAGGTCGCTGCTCCCTTCTGCAAGAACAGAAACCTCAAAGCTGTAACGCAGCTGAAGCGGAAGGTCTGTCGTTGAGAATTCTCCAGAAAGGGAGCAGTGGCTGCCTCAAATTAGGGCCGCTAATATCCAGAAGACTTTGCTCAGCAGGTTTCAGGACCAGCTGTAAAGCACAAGAGGGCAGGGTGGTCAGGATGATTTCCTGTGGGCGCATTTGGGGGGCAGCCAAATCAGACTCAGGGTGCCCAACTCAGGGTACCCAAGAGACCCCCCATGCATTGCCTAACACAAGGGTAAGCAGTGCAGGCCACTGCCTGGCCAGAGCACACTCCATTTCTCAAACTCTATTCCCTTCCATTTAAAAAACAAACACAAGGGAAAAACATTTTAAATAATCAGGCTGGAAGATCGAGATTAAAAACAATTTAAAATAAACGTCTACTCTGGCACTCTGGAAAAAAACATACCACACTGCATTAAGTGCTTTGAATTAAGTAAATTACACCAAGTAACTAATTTACATAATGATCAAGATTTGCATTTTACACATGTTATAATGAAAATGGGGTTATAAAATAATTCTTCACCAACTTCTGTTCCAAGTCGGGTTCCAGTATTTTGGAGAAAATTCTGTGGTGTTTATCTGCTACTATCTTTCATGTTTCAAATTTCTGGTTCCTTCAATTTTTTTATAATCTGGCAGGTCCCTTATTCCCATTGCAATAAATAGTGCCTTTGATTTGCAATTCCCCTCCGTCAACTGAGTGAAATCACATTTTAAAGGATCTGTAATATGCTAATGACTTTTAGAATTTTCACAAAGTTTGATGTCCCATCACCTTTCACTCACAAGGTATTAGGTATTGATTTTAGTTGTTCTCCCTCCAAAATTTGCAGGGTTGGGTTTCATACCCAACTGTTGTGTTAGATGCTGGCTTTTCTGGACACAGATTCACTGGGCCTGGCATCTCCCGGCAGGATTTGAGCTCTCTCTCCCAGAGCTTACTTCACCCATTTCCTATCTCCCTCTTTGCAGACTTCCCACTTCACAGGAGAGAAAACTAAAGGCCACGGGGTTGAGTCCCTCCACCAGCACCAGAGGAGCAGCCCACAGCTGGGCTTTGAGGCAGCTTTGCATTCCCTCCTGACCTCTATCTCATTAAGTAGACTCCCAAAGCCCTGCTAGAGAGCTAATTCCCAAGGAACTATGCCTACCAGCAATGTTGGAATGTCCAGAGGGCCCCCAAAGCAGATGCCTCTTTTTTCTGTGAATACAGTGGCCAGTAGCCTTGACTGTGGCAGGGGACTATCATGACCACATGCCATGGTCCAATTCTTGTGTCTCCCAAAAGGCAGATGTTCAAATTTTGGTCCTAGAAACATCAAGAGGTGTGGCCCTTGGGCTGTGGTTGGAACAAGTGGTGCTGCCCATGATGCTGAGGGCCCTTGCAAGAGAAGAGGAGACAAGATGAAGACGTGGGGTCTTTCTCCCTACACATGTGGAACACAATGGGAAGATGAGCAGGAGGCCCTAACCTAACCAGACACGGGATCTGGCATTGACCTTGGACTTCCCGCCTCCAGAATACTAGAAATAAACACAGTAATACCTTTTTCCCCTGGTATGGAGGGTTGAAGCAAGGACTGCTGAGCTAGCTACATTTCTACTGTTTTTCTTATTTTTATTTTAAGACAGGTTCTTGCTATGTTGCCCAGGCTGACCTTGAACTTGCAACCCTCCTATCTCAGCCTGCTGAGTAGCTGGAATCACAGGGGCAAGCCTGTATGTGAGACACATTTCCACTGAAGCTTAAGCTGTTAGAGCACAACACAGAAGTATGAAGCCCTGATATTGTGCCAGACACTACACTAAACTGTCGCATTAATCCCTGTGGCAGCCCCAGGCCTTGCCCAACCATGAAGAGACAGAACTGGGGCCCAAGCCTGGCTTTTCCAACAATCCCAGAGGCAGAGTCACATTTTCCATCACACCAAGGCACCTGGGAGGGAGGAAAGTACACAGTCCTGACTGTGTGTGGATGCCAAGCTAGTGCCAGGCAATCACCCCTCATCTGAGCCTGGGCACCACTCCTGGGCAATTCCGGGATTATGTCCATCTTTCACATGAGTCCCTGGCTCTGAACAGAGCTCTGGATCTGCCTGCTGCAACAGGCTCTGCCCTCTGGGCCATACCAAAGCACAGGAACCCCCATCCCAGAACTCCAGAGCAGCCCTCCACCTCCTCCAGGCACCCAGTGCTCCAGAGAAACCACACGGCATGCTGTAGTCTTGTTGTTAAGAACAGCGAGAAGATGAAAATGTGACGCATGTCATTACCAGCTGCTAATTTGCAATCAGTATTAATAACTGACATTACACAGTGAAATGCAGCATCTTCATTAGTTCTGTAAATTATCGCCAAGGAGGAAGCACCCAGGGGACTAGAAGCAGCAGCCCAGACCTGAGCAGGGTGACTTGGAAGCAGCCTGGCTGGGCTCTATTTCTGCAACCCTGCCCCCGGTACCACTGGCCCACCTGGCAGGGCCCCTAGCATCCTACATATGTGCAGGGTGCCAGTTGCCATCCAGCACTCCCAAGCCCTCAGTGACAATATTTGGGACTGGCAACCTTCTCCCCTCCCACTATCTGCAAGCCCTGTCTGGCACCCAAGCAAGCCACGGCCCATGGTGGATCCTAGAGAGGTAGCTTGAAGGAGCTCAAAAGATAGATGCAAGCAAGCAAGGTCTTGAGACTGCGGGGAACAGCGGGTCCCACTAGCAAAGGGTCTGCTTATCCAGATCATGTGGGAAGAAGGATTCACAAAGCCTGCAGGAGCAGGGGGTTGGATCTTATAGGATGAGAAGAAATTCTGCACACAGACAAGAGAGGGAAGAATAACTGGACTAAAGGGCCACAAGGATCAAAGACCCAGCAATAATTCTGTGTGGGTAGGAGAATGGGCAGCAGGATGGCCCTGGTGACATTTATGGATGGGAGGGCATCAGGGTGGCCTGCCAGTCAGCTGAGGCCAAGGCCAAACCCACCTCTCCTGCCCAGCACAAGTCAGGTCCCTGAGACAGAAGACAGAGGTGGTCACCCAGCTTGTAGTGTGGTCCCTACACCTGGCTCTGCGCCTGAGTGTCCTCTGCCACCCATGGCCACAGCCTTACAGCCCAAGCAGGTGCTGCCCAGGTCTAACAGAGGCTACTTCTAGGCAGAGCTGGGGCTCCCAAAAAGAGGAAGGGGCGGGCTTTGGGGCATGGCATGGGGACAGTGGGTTCACCCCTTGGCCTGCACAGAACTCAGATGCTGTCTCTGTGAAATGGGAGTGGACAGAAACATACTGGTCACGGAACATAAAGCACCTTAAGTGAGCCCAGCATGGGGGGAGGCTTGGCATGGACACCATCCACTTCAGGGACACTACTGCCACACCATCATCCCTTGCCCTCCTGGTCCCGCCAACCCAGGCTCTGTCTTCACGGCTCTCCGCTAAGCTCATGACAAGTGTGCTTTAACTTATGTGCACAATTTACATAATTACTCTCTGATATTGACTCGGTTTTAATTTGTCTTCTCTGGAACTTGCCTCTACAAAGGCTGTGCCAACCATATCTGAGAGTAAAGCCACAGCAAGCACTCAAAGATGCCACTGTCCCTGCCTAGAAGCCCCCAAGAATGCCACGGCTGCAGAAGGAGCCCCCTCACCAAGGACACCTCTCACTGTCCGAGACCAAGGGTAGGCAATGCTGGGCACAAGCCAGGACAGTGTTACAGAGAGGTGGCCAGGCAGATGCAGCAGGCAGTACACAGGCTGGAAGGGTAAAGGCGGCATTGCCCGGGCACTCCTTGGTGCAGCAAGGGTGGGGCTGCTCAGGGCTCACACAGATGAGGTGAGCCTGCAAGGCAGGTCAAGGGTTTGCCTCTGAAAACTCCAGGTGGCAACTCAGTGAGAGGGCAAAGGCTGGAGCCAGCAGCAAGCCAGGGCCCAGGAGGACCCAGCGGAGCCCAAGCATCGAGGGTGGGGGTGGGGATGGAGCATCAGCTGGGGAAAAGGTAGTAAAGGAAAGGACAAGGGCAGCTGAGGTGTTCAGCAGAGGCCTTACACTGGCTGCCAGAAGGGGCACCCTGCTTAACCCCCATGCACGTGCACACACTCACAGGTGTACACACTCACGATTACTCTCACACACACACTCTGCTGGAGCCGGCTTATACCACCTTATGAGAGCCCAGTGTTACTTTTTCAAGAATTTAGGGGGCAACTTGCCAAACACAAACCTATAACTGATTATTTTGCAAACAAAAGGGATACATGTACAGTGCTCCCCACCTCCTACTCGTTTGCTGCATTTTATCATTACCCATGCCTGTAGGCTACTTGTGCTGCCATGTGTAAAATTCGACGTAGCAGTGCGTCCATTATTCCCACCACCACGCTCGAAAGCGGCTGTGGCCAGAAGACCTGCACCAAGGAAATCAGCAACCACTAGAACTCACAGCTTGTGCTCTTCTTGGACAGCTGATTCACAAGTTGTTCGCAGACAATTCCCAGCACACAATTCCCATCTCCCACACCCTCTGCAGGCACAGCTACCTCTCAGCATCTGGGGGTCAGGTCCAGGACCCCTTTGGATATCAACGCTGTGGGTGCCCAAGGCTCTTAGAAGAAACGAAGCAGTGTCTGCATACAAGCTGGGCGCATCTTCCGGGGTGCTTTACACCCCCTCACGATTACGCCTAACACCTAAACTCTGTAGGTGCTGTGTAAACAGCTGCTACACTGCACCGTACAGGAATCACCGCCAAGCAAAAGAGCATCCTTGCCGAGTGTAGACTCATTGATTGAAAATATTTTAGACTCATAGCTAAGGAAGTCCACAGACGTGTAACCTGCAGATACAAGGGGGAACTGCACCCATATGCATGCACATATGCTCACACACCCACACTGACACGCACACGTGCCAGCACAACTCGAGTTCACATACACTCATGTATACATTTGCACACGTGTATATGCATACACTCACACATGCTTATACACAAAGCTCTCCCCCTAACACTATTCAGTGGCCTGAAGCCATGTCCATACTCAGGGAAGATCTGGGCACTCTAGGGCAGAAAGAACAGTGTCCCTGGCAGGGTCACCCTCACACCCTTTCACCCCCATTCCCTGGATAGTTGACATCTGGGCTGCCTCCCCACACTACCAGGAAGCCAGAGCTTGCAACCTTTCTCTGGCCCTTGGAAAGCAAGATGACAAGAGAAATCGGTTATAACCAGGCTGGTGGCCAGCAGAAATTGTGAGCTTTATAAAAATAGGAGGATGCAGTGGGCGCTCTGGCACAAGCAGCCAGGCCTTCTTAGGAGCAAACCCAGGTGGACAAGGGCCTCTGTGGCCCATGTACCCCTTCTTCCAAAACATAGCTGCTAGATCCCCTAATGAAACCCTCATCTATATTAATTAAGAGTCAAGCCTAATGGGGGTGCCAGCCCATCCATCACAGCTGGTTACCTCCCTCTAGAACCTCTTGGGCCACAATGCAAATGGGATGTGGGGTCAGCCCAGGGGAGCAGGATGTAATCCTGAAATATAATTTGAACTTTCCTCCCCAAAATACCAGCCTCGAGCTGATCCATCACCTGTCAGTCCCCCTGGGTCCACCACAGGCAAGAACCAGACCAGAGAACCATCTATCACCAGCTGCCCGAAGGACCTGGAAATGCCAGGGCCTCTCCCAGGCTCCATGGAAGATGCAGACAGCTGGACTAATAGTATGATCAATGCCAGTGGAGTGAACATCTGTAACAGGGACTGTGGCTTATGGAGACAATGCCACCACTGGTCCTGCTGCTGCTCCTCTTCATTCACCTCCTCCTCCCAAGGGCAGGTCTCCTTCTCACCCAGAGCTGGGGTGGGCAGCTTAAGGAAATGAGTCCTGACCTCTCCAGCCCTTTCATGCTGTCCCTGCACACTCTCATCCACTTCACCCTCAAGCAAGCCTAAGGAGGCAGTGTGGTCCTGCTCTGCAGATGAGAAAGCTGTGGCCAGAGAGCTCCCATGACAGTGCCTGAGAATAGGGGCTCACTCCTTCGAGCTCTGCTGCCTCCAGGCTAGTGACTCCAAGGACCATGGTCCACGCCCTGGTCTCTGGAGGAGCCCTGACTTCCAGGACAGCCTCGATATACACAGGGTCCAACCAGCATCAGCCGGTGTCCGCAGCCAGGGTTCTCAGCACGATGTAGACCACAGGACATCTTGGATCCAAGCTCAGAGCCCAGCACACAGTAGCAGATTGGTAAAATCATGTGGAGCAAACGTTTGAGCTAACACTGAAAGACGATCCTTTATCTGGGTTGGGAGCTCCAAGTAGCCCAGGCCTGATGCAAAAGCCCTCACCAGAGTTGGGCCACAAAAACTACAAAGAAAGCCTAGCAAGGCTGCCACCCTAGGCTGGCCAAGAGCACAGGCTTCTGCACCTGGCAGCCTCCCCAGGGGATGTGACTGTGGGGACATCCTGCCAGGGTGCCAGGCACAGTACCAAGCTTTGTCTCTATTGACTGTGGCTACCCCACAAGAGAAGGGCTGCTATTCGCCACTTTCACAGATGCTGAAAGTGAGGTCAGAAGTGTTAGGCAGCACCACCACAGCTCGGGACAGTCCAATTGAAAAGCCCTTAACTTCTTGGACACATAGGGAGACATCTGCTACCTTGAGCTCACTCATGACACTAAGTCTGTTCACCTTTCAGGAACACAATAATCTTCAGCAAACACACTCACCTTATGCCCACACCATGAACTTCCAGTCTGTCTGATGAAGGTCCCAGGACCTGGCTGCAGCAACACTTCAGTGCCTACACTGCCAACCTCAGCCAGGCCCAGCAGAGAACAGCAGCTGTTCTTCCAGGCAGTGGACGCTGGGGCTCCCAACAATCTCTTCCCCATCCAGGGCTGCTTTTCTTACTCACTTTGCAACTCAACTGGAGAAGCAGATTCAGATTCTGAGTCGGAGTTTTTATGGTGATTATAGTGATTTCCAGTTTAGGAGGAAATGAGTATCCCAGCCAGCATGTAGAATTAATCCAGCCCTTCTGGAGTGCTAATAAAACTCTGTTAGGAATGAAACGCAAGCAGTGCATCACAAGCCCTGTCACTGGGAGAAGACATGAATCCAAGGGTCTGTGGGTTGGCACGGGTTTAGGGGGAAAGAGTCCAGAGCTCTGGTGGAAGCTCCCCGCACTCAGCTGGCTATGTGCATCAGCACCAAGGACTCCCCGTGGGGCAGCTGATAGGGGAGGACCCTGGCTGAGAACCCATTGCACCACAGCAGGAGGCAGGAAGCACCAGGGCCTGTGGACCAGACCCTGCAATGGAGGCCACTGATGGGCCTGGCAACCCCTGCTCCACCCTCAGGCTCCTGCTGGGAGAGGACCATGCTAAGCACTAGAAGCTAGAAAACTTCCCTTGGCAACAAGACAGGATCAGAGTTGCAGCAGCGGGGAGCAGCACCGGGCCTCAAGATAGGGAGGAAAGAAAGGGAGGTGATTGCTGAAGTTCCCGAGGCCATGAGGGCATCGGGAGTCCCTCCCTGGAGGCTGCTCAGCCTCTTGTTTCCCCTTGCTGATATCCTCCGCTCTGGCGGCTGCACCTGCCTGCATCATTCCCCAGACTCTGGCAAGACTTCTAGACTCGCCTATCCTCCCAAAAATGGGAATTGCAAACCTAACCCCACCAAACAAGGGCTCTTGATTCTCAATCTCCAAGCAACTCTGCCCCCCACCTATCTCAAACAACTTTGCAGCACTACAACAAAACACCCATGATAATCAACTTATAAACACGTATGTGCCACTGTGGTGCCTGGTCCTGGAGCTTCTGGTCCATGACCAGTTGCCCTCATTGCTCTGGAGAGGCAGCACATGAGCTGGGAAGCGTGGAGCAGCAAAACCACTCAACTCATGGCTAGGAAGCAAAAGAGGAAGAGGAAGAAACTGGGTTCCACGATCCCCACGTGCACACCGAGAGTCTCCCATGTGGCCTGATCTTGTCAAGGTCCAGCACCACTCAAGAGCACCATCCTGGCTGGGACAAGCCCTGGAACACATGAGCCTTTGGAGGACTCAAGATATAGACCATTGCACCAATCTAAGACAAAACAACACAAATCATCTGGTTGTTCCAGCTAAAAGAAATTTCCCTTTCCTCTTCCCCCACTATAATCCAAACACCAGGCTAAAGCTACAGGTCTTCCCCACCACCACTGCCCCCTGGTCTGCCTTCCAGCACCTCTGTCCTGGTCCATCCCACCTTGCCCTCCTGCAGTCTGTCCACCTCATGGCAGAGACAGGGTTTCCCTAGCACAGAGAAAGCCAACTCCTTTTCCTGCTTTGCAGAATGCTCAAAATAAAATCTAATGCCCCCCCATAGAAGCTGGGAGGCTTGGCATGACCAGCCCTGCAGTGGTCCCCTCCCCAAGTGTGTGCTTACCCTCCTTCCCCACCCTCCAGCCTCACAACTCTCCTTCCTTCCTCCTTTAGAACACTCCATGGTTCAACACCACCTCAAAGATTTCCCAATCTCTGTCCCTCTGAGCCTTCTAAAATCCCCAGATTGGAAACTTACCACTTCCTTACCAACTCAAACATCGCTTTCTCAGAGGTCATTTAGGGGCTGCCTCATGGCCACACGCCTCCCCCATTTGTGACTCTGCCACATGGCCCTGTTCCTCTCCTTCATGACACTTATCCATTCCTGTGACCATCTTCACAAATCTGTCCTCACATCCAGTGTTCCACTCCTTCCTCCACACCTAGAACAGTACTTGGCACATCACAGCACTCACCAAAGGTTTGTTGGTGGCCTCAGGAAGACTAAGAGACAGCAGGCCACCATGAGAACACACATTCAGAAACTCAGCTCAACTCCAAGGGTGTGACAGCATGGAGAGGTGGGAGGCTAACAAGTCATTAGGGCTCCACCTCCTAGGAAAGGATTAATGTCTTCCTGCAGGAGCACTGGGGTCTCCTGAGACTGGATGAGTACCCTCAAGATCAGGACATTGCACAGCAAGTTTGGCTACCTCAGCTGCATCCTTGTTTCCTGGCGAGCCAGGAAAGATCTCCTACATGAACCCTCACCCTGTGGTTCCAAGCATGTGGTGTGAGACTCAGACTAACAGCAGCACATGTGAACAGGAAACTGGAGAAAGTCAGTGTGGGAAGGTAAAGAGCAGAGACACCTGCCTGGTCCAACATAGAGATAGCTGTGAAGAGTGACAAAATAAGAATTCTCTTGTGGCATGGTGGCACACAAGCAGGCTGGAGAGAAGGCCTCATCTTTATGAAAGAAGTGGCAAGAAAGGAAAGAACCACTCTTATATCTAGAAGATGTTTCCCCACACTGTGCCCACCCAATCCTAAATTCTACTGGAGCTGTCTTCCATAAAAGCCACGCCCCAAAAAAGACTAGAGCTCATTGGTCAAGAGAGATCACATGATACACGCTAAACCAATCAGAGTTTTTCCCTGCTGTTCAGCTCTAGCGACAGCGCTTCCAGTGTGAGACTCAGATCAGAGCTTCCCTATCTCTGCTGCTAAGAGGGAAACCCGCTGAGGGAGTCAGTCAGCCTGCTGGTGGAGAAACAATGAGAAAGACTGAGCTATATTCAAGTCCCCAGGTGCAGGGTCCCACACTCCACTTTGGCTGAGATGGCTCAGGGCAGGTTCCTGGCACCTGTTATCTGAAGAAAACAGAAAGCACAAACACAGAGATGGGAAACATATGACTTACACTGTGTGGTGTACGGGGGAGACTTGTCAGAAGGGACTTCAGGCACAGGCAAGTCCAGATCATTTAAAGTCTCCAAGGTCAGGGTGGCAAGTTGGTAGCCAGCCCCGGACACCAGGGAGCCCCTTGAATTGAACAGGACACAAATAGGGTTGGGTCAGCAGGAGTGAATTGGGGAGGGCTCCAGCCAGGAGCAGAAGAAATGCACTCGGAGCAGAGGTTCAAGGCACGCAAGGGGGAAGGCTGACCCCAGGACCCTGTGGGCAGAGCAGACTAGCTGGTGATGGGAGTCTAAAGAAGAGCTCGGGCTGATTTGGAGCCTTCTGCACATCCTGCTTCTCTAGAAGCCTCACAGTGGCAGGAATGGACCCACAGAAGCGTTCACTCTCCTCAGCACCTGCAAACCCACGAGGGCAACCTCACCACCTGCAAATTAGAGGAGGGGTTTAATTTGCTCTCATTTCAGTCCATGCCAGCTGGCTTCCAGGCAGGGCAGCATGGCTGAAGGACGTAGCAGAGGAAACCTGCTCACGGCATGGGGGACCGGAAGAAGACAGCAGTCGAGAAGCAGCCAGAGGAGAAGCTATCTCCTCCAGGTCACACCTCCAATGACCTCCTTCTTCTGACAGGACCCCACCTTCTATCTCCAAGTCAGCTATATCACTCTCATAATGCAGTCATCCTTCAAAAGCCCCACCTAATAGTGCAGGAGGCTTTGGGAACTTCTAGATATAAACCACAATGAGAGAAGTGCGTCTTCAGAGAGGAAGCTGAGTCCTGTGTAAGGTGTTCACTGAGATGTCGGGGTGCATCCTAATCAGATGCTTGGAAATTTGGCTCTGAGAAGGTCAGGATTAAGCTGTCATTTGCAGTCTTCAGCACAGGAGAAATTATGGATTCCACCTGGGACTGAGGACAGGAAAAATATCCAGGAGGCAACAGCGCTAAAGCAATTGGGGAGCACTTCAAGAGAAGAAAGTGGCCCAGCCCCAAGCACTGCAGCGAGGGATGCTGCCTGTCCCAATAGCAGGGTCAAGTCCCCCAAAGAACCAGAGTGGGGTGACAAATGGAGGCAATACAAAGAACGGATCCCAATAGCCAGTCTTCTCCAGTGAAACAGAAGCAGTGGATTTGTTTCCAGGAACCAGCTCCATGACTATGGAGGCTGGCAGGCCTGGAATCGGCAGGGCAGATCAGCAACTAGAGATGCTTGGGCAGGAGCCCAGGCCAAGGTATCCAGGCAGAGCCTCTTCTTCCTCGGGGAAACCTTACAGTCCTCTTATGCCCTTTTCATTGATTGGCTGAGGCTCACCTGGGCTTTGGAGGACAACCTCCTTTACACACGATCATCTGACTGGAGATGTTAACTACACCCACAAAACACTGACATTTTTGCAGTGCCCAGATCACCATGTGACTGAAGACTACCAAAGTGTCACTGATACTCAGAAGCTCGATGGGGCACAATAAGGACTGTCTGTGTGGATGACACTTTCAAGGCAGCCAGCTCTGGGGCAGGCAGGAATGTGGAGGCGAAGCAGAGAGGGAGGGAAGGAGCTGGATTCTTCTTCACCCCATGCGGAGGAGGGCGACTGGGAAGGAACAATGCAGAAAGGCTGGAGCCAGAGATGGAAACTGATCCAAGAGGCAAGGCCCAGGACACAGCAGAAGGCCAGGCAGGAAGCAAGTGACACGGCAGCTCTCCATAGGTCCAACAGGGGGACTCTCAGAATCAACACAGCAGCTCATGGGGGTGGCCGCTGAACCAACTGGATGCTGGGTGCTGAGCAAGACCAGAGGTAAACCACTCCAAATCCTCACCATGGCCTTGTAAGGAGGTACAACCTCCCCAGTTTTGTGGATAAGGAAATAAGAGGCTAGAGACAGGAAGCAACCTACAAGGAACAGGCTTCATTGATATACAGCACTGGGCAGATTTCAGGTACTGTGCCCCACCCTCAGTGGAAATCAGGAGTTACCACACAGTAGCTGTGAGACCCTCTGCTCTCTCTCCTGGACACCACTGGCTTCCTCAGAGCTGGAATGAAGGACTGTATTCCCTGAATCCAAGGGCTCAGGAAGCACTGAAACATCTGCCAAGGGGGAAGCACACAGTAGGTGCTCAAGGAACCTAGGGATATCCAGCACCTGCCATGCTTTCTTTCTTTCCCCTGGAAGCCCAGTACATGATGTGTCCAACTGCAGGACCCTTCCTGTGGGTGACTAGGAGCTGACATTGCTCAAGGACCTAAGTTCCCTGGCCATCTCTCTGGCTGAGGCTCACCTGGGCTTTGGAGGACAACCTCCTTTACACACGATCATCTGACTAGAGATGTTAACTACACCCACCAAACACCATCATTTTTGCAAGCAGACTGGAGTAGAGAGGGACACAAGGGTTGCCCTGGAGATAGCTGGCAGTGTGTCCATCTTAGAGATGCGTGTGGCCTGAGAGTCCATGGCAGTGTGAGTCCTCCTCTTGTCCACAAGATGCGCCATCGGGAGCAGCCTCTCCAGGAACACACACCACAGCCAGGGCTGCAGTGCCCTGCAGGCAGACACGTGGGGTCTCTCTCTAGCGGCTCCCACAGGCTCACTGGGGCCCTCTGCAAGGACACTGCAGCCCATGTAGCAATGGACCAGTGCAGCCTACGCAGAGATCATGAGCAGCCCTGGGAGAGGCCTGTTAGCAGGAGTTTCTACTGTCATCTCCTGTGAGACTGCAGCCTCCTAGGTGCACCACAGGCCAGAATCCTCCCTTCCACATGGTATGTCCATCCATCATCCACACTCTCAAGCCCCAAGGCTCCCTGGTCCCCACACAGAAGGTGCCCAAGCCTTCATTTGGTCTGTGCCGTGGCACAGAGAAGGGCTGCCCTGGAATCAGACAGCCCTGGGCCCTAGTCTTGACATCATCACCCATTACCTAAAGTATCTCCAACCTCTCCATGCCTTGGTTTCCCCAGTAGTAACAACACAGATTAAAATTTTAAAAAACAGAACTTTATCTATGCTAGAGGCCACTGTGAGAATTTAGTGAGTGATGCCGGGTAATTGTGTAGGATACACTGTGTAGATGCTCCAAAGAGAACCTGCCACCTGTCCCACCAGCTCCAAACCATTCCCCACCCAGGAAACAGATGGTGAGCCCCTGTCCTGCGCTAATTTCCACCAGCCCTGACTTTTCAAATACTCTGCCCTGTAACACAGGCTCCAGCCCTGCTGTAAAGAGCTGCTGAGCACAAAGCGGTCCTGTGCCAAGTCACAGAGGTTCAAAAGAGATAGCAAACTATTTAGAGGATCAAACCACAGGGACATAGGGACAAGCTGGAGACACAGATGAACACATGCGGGAAGCACACTGGGTCTCCTGGTCAGACTATGCCCCCTCAGAGGACAGAACAGGAGGTCCCACGCCATCCCGGTAGCAGCGACATAAGCCACCAATGGCCGCTAAGCATTTAAACTGTGCTAATTCAATTGAGATAAATCTAAGTAGAAAATGTCAAATTTCAAAACTCTGGTACAAGCCCAAAAAAGCAAACTATTTCATTATTTTTATGATAATTACATGTTGAGATGATAATAATGGGCTAAATAAAATATACTAAAGGAATTTCACCTGTTTCTTATATTTTTCAAATCTTAAATTATATATGTGGAGCACATTGTATCTACTTGAGGCAGCTGGGCCTGAGCCGTGTCTGCCCTGCAAGACACAGTTTGCTTAGCACAGCTGCCCCCTATGCCCGGGAGAGAAGCAGGCTGGTGCGGCAGGTAAGTCACCAGAATTCAACACGTGACCCACCCCCTGCTGGAAACTGGCCAAGTCTCTCTCTGCCTTTGTTCCTCATCTATAAACTAGAAGTGAGGGTAATATCAGAATCACAGGATTCTTGTGACAAATGAATGAATTAACCTATGCAGAGCCAGTAGATGTGAACTTAGCATGAGGTAAATGTGAAATGGAGCTCCATCAACATCTCCACCACTACCACCACCACTGTCACAACCATAATCACCACCACCACCACCATCATCACCACCAACAACACCAACACCACCATCATCACCACCAACACCAACACCAACACCACCATCATCACAACAACCATCACTACAACAACCACCACTATCAACATCACCAAAATCATCACCATCATTATAAGTGGAATCGCCATCATTATCACCACCACAACCATAATCACCACCACTATTGCAACAACCACCACCATCGCAACAACCATCAGCATCGCAACAACCATCACCATCACCATCCACATCACCATCATCACCATCACCACCACCAGAATCGTCACCATCACCTTCATCATCACATCAACCAACGCACCCTTGTCCATCTTGTATCACCAAGACACCAATCCAGGCACGGGGAAGTTAGGCCGGGAATGGTCTACCTTCTCCAAACTGACCATCTATGGTGTGTGCAGTGGTACACTCAACCTTGCGAAAGCCACAGCTGAGCCCGCTATGCACCTGAACTCCCTCCCTGCTAAGCACACTTCTCCAAAGCCTACAATCCATCTCCACCATGTAGAAACCCCAGCTTCCGCAGACCACATGTTGTTCCCTTCTGCTCCCCACCACAAGCGTCCTGCAGACCAACACCAGCACTAGCACTTTTGAGTAACTCTTTCAGGAAAATGACATTAAGAGTTCACACAATCATGCCAAGAAGAAGAAAGTTCCACCACTCACAAGGGACAGAAAGAAAGCCTGGACAACAAAGGGATAGGAGGCTGAGTGACCTGAGCCTAATAACCTTCTGGTGGTCACAACTTCTAGGCTCAGGTCCCTGCCCAGATGTGCTGGGTGGAGAAAGGCTCCCCATCAGCAACCCCCAAGGTCACAGCAAGAAGACCCTCAGCAAACACTGGGAACCTATCACATGGGAATCCTGCACTGAGCTCTCACAACAGTCCTTCCAGGTGGGTAGAAGCCTCCTCTTTTATGGCCCAGTAGCTGGATGCTCAGAAAGGCGAAATGACTTGCTCAGGGTCACACGAGGCATAGGTGGTACAATGGGTACAGGCCTAGGACAGTCCAGCTCCAAAGCTAGAAATGTGGCATGTCATTTCTTTTCTTATAGAACGATCGCCTGCTTTCACCATCCCTCAACACTCTAGGATGAGGGTGCTCAGTATCATGGCAGTGCTCACAATGCACAGCCCCTCACACAGCCCTTTGTCCCAGCCATCCAACCCCAGTGACCCAAGAACTGGGTGAACCACACTTTCTGGAGTACAAGTGGCTGAGGGCCTGGGAAAGCCAGGGTGTGACATATTAGTACAGCCCAGAAGTGGCTTGGGACCCCAGGTACAAGGCCTGGGAGTGAGTCAGGACCCTGAAAGAGAGGCTCGAAGGTCTAAAAGGTTGAAGCAGGACAGCAGATGCCACATGGACCAGCATCTTGAAACCATCACTTAGTGTCAGTCCCGGGGCTCCTGGCTCCACCATGAGAAATGCCCTGTGCCTATTTCCCAGGTGACAGCACTGAGACTCAGAGAGCACCCCAAGTTAAAGAGAGTCCAGGAGCTGAGCCTGAGGCCCTGGCCAAGGCTGAGACCTCTATAAGGTGTGAGGTCCACGGGGCTCTCCAGAGCTCAGCTGTGTCCCCTCCTTAGCAGGCCAGCGACAGTGAATGCTGGCTTGTCACCCACCCCTCAAGGCTTAGCAGCAAATGAAAGTGGTCACAGCCAGACTGGACCACCACAAGGGCCAGGGAAAGAGGAAATGATAATAACATCTCTCCCCACTCAGAAACCAAGAGGAAAATCAAAAATTATAGTCAGCTTCTTCCCACTGAAACTGAATCAATAGAGAAAGAAGAAAACAAGTGTTTTACTTCGCATGAACTTCCAATTGTCACACTCTGTTCACAGAAGGAAATGCCAGTGTTTCACAGGAAGGTCTCAAGGCTGCGGGCTGTGGCAGGCCTACTCCAGGAGGACAGATGGCAAGACACACCCCCAACAGTGGGCTAGGGCTGGATGCGTTTGGGGTGTGGTTTTGCTTCCAGTTAAAATGAAATGTTGGGCTGGTGAGATGGCTCAGTGGTCTAAAGCACCTACTTAGAACAAGCTCAGCAAA
>NDGM011177452.1:0-15676 GCA_002564305.1 Octomys mimax | reverse complement strand
TCTGCCTTTTAACGCTACTAGCAACAATCCTCAGTTGGGTCCTGCACACCCAGCACCACTGGTGCAGTTCGGCTGGGTGTTAGAAGTTGACCGCCAGTTGCCCACGCACCGCAGGTGTCCTGAGAACCACCACTTCCACTGAGTTCGTCTCAGAGCTGACTCCAGATGGATTGAAACAGATACAAGGAGATTGATTGGTAAAAAGTCCGTGCAAAGAATCCCAGGCCTAACACCATAAAATCCACAAGTAAGCGCTGCCAAGACCCAACCCAGAAGAAGAGGGGGTCATGGACCATCAGGAAACAGGCAAAGCTTGGTCAGTCCTGGGCTTAGAGCAAAAGCGAGGGAGGCACAGGGCTGCAGGGATGGTCGAAATTCTGAAATTCTAGCCTGGTGACAATACTCGGAGCATTCTGAGTTTGCCTAAATTCCTTGTGGCTTGGTTTACACATCTGTAGATTATGGGGATGTTGGAATACATCGTTGCGTAGTTGTTCTCTCCTCCAACACAGATTTAACATCTGAGGTCTCTTCGTGCAAGCAGCAGTACCACACGGAACAGAAAGATCAAAAGGAGACACTCAGGCAATGGTGGGGTCTGTCCTAAGTGGTTCTAACCTGGCCGTGTTGGCTTGAAAGTGTTGGCATGCCTGCGGAAATATTTGAGAACATGCAAAAGCTGTGCGTCTGGGCACTTGGCAGAGAAGGCCATTCCTTGCCTGCATGTCCATAGGAACATGCAAAACCAGGGACAGCAAGGTGGGGAGAGGAGGGCAGGGTGGGAATAGCAAGCGCGGTACAACTGTGGCCAACTCAGTCTCCCACTCCATGGCTGCACTGCACCGGCCCTGATGAAGGCGAGGGAAGGGCGGAGTAGACCAGGCCTGGTCTGGTTCATTTTCTTTTGCTCTCAGCATGAATGCTTTTGTTCTACTGAGCAGCAGGCTATATATTTTCCTCATAACCATGTTCTCCAAACTTAAGCCAGTTCCTTCATCTCATGCTCAACAACCGAAGTAGTGACAGCTCCACGGCAAGAGGAAGCAGGCCCATCAGCTCTCCTGGAGTGATGGCAGCTTTGTCCCCAGAACATCCCTCCAACAACTCCTCAGGACTAGGATGGAGACTACTGTGATTTCCAGGGAAGAGAAGTGTGCTACTTCAGTGCCACGGGGAGAAGAACCCAGGCTTGAGGGGCGACAACATGGGAAAGTCCGCAGAGACCCACCATGGGGAGGGATTGATTCTTCCATGAAGTGTGTTTCCATTCTAAAACCAGGCTCAGTGCCGTGGTTGTCCCTAGAGTCCCCTCTGGCCCTCACAGGTGGACTCTGGGGAGTGACTGCATCATGGGCCTGTGTGACTGGATCAGCCCATTGATCGGCTTAGCGCAGTTATGGGCATGGTCGGTGGACTGTCTGAAGACAAAGCCCCATTCTGCGAATGGCTGGCATCAGCCAGAAGGCTTGTGGTGTGGATGAAATAAAAAGGGAAGGGAGGGAGACTTGCTGTGTCCTGCCCACTCTCCCACGGACTGCTTCTCCTCTGCGATGCCCCTCTGCCGTGCCGCCCTGCCTAGAGCCAGCCATCTATGGACTAAAGCCTCTAGAAAATGTGAGCCGCCACAAAACCTTTCTCTCTTCATTTGTGCTGTCAGCCAGGTATTTTGTCCCAGCAACCAGAAATGAGTCAAGGAATATAAATCAAATGAATCATTTAGGAATATGCTGAGCAGAGTGCTGGGCGCCTGTGAGGCCCAGAGGAGCTGCCAGGAGTGGAGGCTGTTGGGGCAAGAGTGGAAGCCACAGGAAGGGAGATACCACAGGCAGCCACTTGTCCATGTCCCATGTGCCATCAGCATTGCAGAATGTGAAAATGACACATTTGGATTTGTGTTACAAGGAAACCAGCGATGGCAATGCAAAGACAATGAGCTGGTGGAAAAGTAAGAAATTAGTAAGACTTGGAGTAGGACATTGTGTTCAGGACATGGGCAGATGCCAAAAATCACATGTTTTAATAATTGCACAGCACACATTTTTATATATCATTAAACTATTGAGATGCATCTTAGTAACCAGTGGTGTCTTAAAAGTATTGGCAGCCAGGTGACATTCATGGGCGTCCCATTGTCTGCATACTTGCACACTTCACTGTAAGTGTCCTAGGAAAACATCATGTTGTGACTGTTTTCATTGGTGGCATCACTAGACAACTGAAATGTCTTGTTCTTTTTAAAACAACTGAAATGTTTTAACGTCTACACACACAAAAACAAACAAACAAACCCTAAGGGTGCATTAAGGGAGGAGAGGCCCGGAGCCGTCCTCTGCTGCCCTTGATGAGGCTGACAGCCCGTCAGGTCACAGGCCAGCACGCAGCTCTCTGCTTCTTGAAGTGGAAAGACAGTGAGGGTCACAGTGCTACCTGATAGCTCCGTCACTGGGCTCTCAGTGCTGAAAAGACAGGTGCGTGGAAAAAGTCCCTGTGCTGACACTTCTGATGTAAGAGTGACTCCGAGAATAGGACTCTGAATAAGAAGCTTAAGGAACACCGATTTTCTCCAAATTTTCCTGCCCCTGTGTAGGCAAATATACTGATAGAAACCAGTGTCATGAGTCAATTCAGCTATACAGCACCCTAAATCCTAATTGCTAAGAAGTCACAGTATCACAATTTCATTGTGTTTTCTGCAACAACCCAAACACAATGCTGTATTTTACAACAGATGGTGTCTTCGCTTTGGACTCCAACAGTGTTTAGGACTCAGTGATGAGTTACGGGGCTGAGGGAGTGAACCATCACTTACACGGGCACAAATACTCACTGGGTCCTGACCAGAACGGGAAGTGGGACAGAAGAAGGTATCCTGGGTCACCGTCATGAGGGGGGCCACTAGGCAGTGCCCACGGGGATGGGGAAGGTGTGCGCAGTATGCGACATTAGGAAAGACAGATGGGTTCTTTTAGGTTTGTCACTAAATACCTAAATAAACAATATGGTTTTTCAGCTGTCTGAAGCAGGATACAGCAATGGTAGGGGAGAAGGACTTGGAATGAGTCTCTGGTGATCCTTCACAGTGCTTCGCTGTCCCACCACACTGCAGAAGAGCCTTCGCCAGCAGTTGACTGAGCAACATACTCAGAAGCTGTAGGCGTTGGCGTTTTAAAAATTAGCATTCTATTGATTTAACATTTCCTTTGAATATAGGCAGAATCTGCAAGCTTCTCTGGTCCTGGCGCAAGTGGGCGCGTCCACGCCTATTAGCCAGCTCGCCGCTAACCACTCATTTGTGGAGGAGAATTATCGTTCCATGTACTCAGAAATACCTCATTTTTGAAAATCTGCCTTGGAGTTTCTTTTCTAAGTCACCTTAGCTTCAGTTCATTACTTTTTAAGCTGACAGTAAAAGTGTACAACATGATGTTTTGAAATATATGCACATTATGGGACGACAAACGAAGCTAATTAGCATTGTGTCCTGTCACGGTTTTCAGGGTTTTTGTGAGAAAACTGAACAGCTGCCTTGAGCAGTTTCATTTCACCAGCCGTCCATTGCTTACAGAGTTGGGTGCGCTTGGCACTTCCCCTCCCTGCCCCTCGCTGCCCCCACCTGTTCGTCCCTTTCACTATGTGTCCCGCTGTTACACACAGGCTGCACTGCCCACCCAGAGCTCCTCTTCCCTACTAACCGTGCACTCAGATGGCCTCTCTGATCACCCCGCCCCCGCCACTGACCCAGCTCCTGGCCGCGTGGTTCTCCCCCAGATCCGCTGAGATGAGCTGCCTCGCATTCCTCCTTTGGAGGAGACCAGGCAGTGTCTCTCTTTCTGAACCTGGCTTACTTCGCCTAATGTGGTTCCTGTTCATTCTTGCTAGCCCAGAGAGCAGGTCCTAGAAAGTCCCGCACTCAGTGTGTCCCGTGGTCCCACCTGTGGACACTGAGCCTGATGGTTGATCTGTGCTGGGTGCCAGGTTGTGCGAGCCGGGCGCACGTGCTCATCGCATGACTCCCCTTCTGCAGCGATCTCCTGGACTGTTGGTCATCTTGCAGTTGTGTTTTGTAGCCTTTTGAGGAAACTAACCCCAGCACTGTTTCGCTTCACCTCGAGTGGTATGCGAGGTCCCCACTGCCTCACCAATGCTGGGTCCCTCTGTCATTTGGATTTGGTAGCAGTGTGAGGTGTCGCACTGTGGGCCTCTCACTGGTCCCCCGTGGGCAGTGTGGCTGACCGTTTTTCACAACCTGACCTGGCGTTTTTCACACATCGCCTGGTTACCATACTGGAGTTCTTTTCCAATGTGTATGTATATCCAACATGTTATCAGTTCTGTTTTAAATAAAAGTATGACTAACCTTTGCTTAGATTAGCAAAGTCAGCCTCCATAGCCTTTCTCTGCATATAGCTCATTAAAAAAGTATCAGATATGTCCTTCAGAGCACACATGTTGTGTTTATTTGATAACAGGATGATTAAGTGATGCTGAATTGAGATACATCAGATTTTACTGAATTCAGTAAAGTAATTTTCATGTTATCCTGAAAAGAGCGAAGAGGCAGAAAAAGAAAACCTGCCGAAGATCTTCCAGTTATCTCAGTGAAGGGTGTACATTCTCAAGGCCCCACCACAAGAAATGCCGAATGAGGAGGTGGCGATGTTCCTTAGCCTGAGCCACTCCTGCCTCGTGGGCCAGATCCTCACAGTGCACCTCATACATGCACACTGCGACTTGTCAGTTAAAACCAATGCTAATTTCTAGGACTACGTAATAGATGAAAGGTTGCCTAGGCACATACCTGGCTAAGTCCTTGCAGGACGCCATCCACTGTCAGTTTTATGTGGTGCCTGACTCCGTGGTTCCTCCTGCCACTGTCCTCCTCCCATCTTGGCCGCTGCAGTCCCTGTTCCCTGACCAGGCCGCTTTCTCTTGTCGCCTTTTGAGGGGATCTCTGGGGTCCTGGAGAGGAGTGAGGTGTGAAGGGGCTGTTCCATGGAGAAGGAGGTGACTGGGGCTTCTAACCTAAAGACAGACCCATCTTAAGATGCACTGAAAGCACGTCAGATGAAGCAGCTCCCTGGGCCACCAGGGCCAGGCCTCCCTTCCCCCAGGCGACCCACTTTGCCCATGGGTGCAGGAGTTGGGGTGCAGTAGCTCTGCGCTGGAAATCGAGCTCAGTGAGCGCTGGCTGTGGGGTTCAGGCTTGGGGAAGCTGCTTCACTTCCATCTCGTGAAATGTAAAGTAAGATTCATGATCATTGCCTGCTCAGAAGTGTGTGCGTCCCTGCGGGATTATCCATCATACAGGCAGTCGTCGGGCGTAGGTTCAAACCCGGCCCAGCCCCTTCCAGGCTGCGCCTTTTGGATGATGTTGGAGTGTTCCAGCTCCATTTCCTCATTTGTAATGCGAAGGAAGCAAGCTCTATTTCTTTGGATTTTAGAGGGACAGGAACTGCCACTGTGACTGTACTCATGAGCACCATTCCCACAGCCACCAAGTACCACGTAAACCTTCACTCCATGGCCCTTTCTGTCACCATCATCAGGCCTGTCTCAGTCCCCTGAGCTCATGCTTCCTTCTGGTCCAGCTCGCTTTCTGGGCCTTTGTCTATGGGGAGCGGTGGAAGCTGGAAAACTGGTCAGATGTGTGTAGGTGGGACTTGGCCTCCATGCCTACGGCAGACAAGCTAGCTCAGTCCTGAGGTAAGCAGCCTCACTGGTTAATGTCAACTCTTAGTCACTAGACCACCTTGTGTCACTTGTTACTAGCTTTGCAAAGGTCTAAATAAATGTCCATATTGTTGCTTGGGGGCTGCCTTGCCAACCAAGCAGACGAGTCGCCACCTGACCCAGCTCATCGTCTTGTCTATCTCGTCCTTGTTCCTGCTGCCCTTTCTCCCTGGGTGGAATGGATCACACTGGAACCCACAGATCCCTACACTGGCCTGCTGCGGCGCCTGGGTGGCCCCTCTGATGTCTCATGGCTAAGCATGGACAGCTTCTCTGGATTTCGTTGTTGTGTGTGAGCTTGACTTCTTGACTGGAAGGTCAGGGGTTTGTTTCCTGGTACTTCCAGTGGTTTTGACTCGATCTTTCCCACAGCCCTCACAATTAAGAAGCCTATCAGTAAGCATTATAAAGCATCACGTGGAGCATCGTGGTATTTATAGGGGGCTCCTGCATTCATGAGGCGAGGCCAGGGTGCAGTCTTTCCTTTTTAAGGTCTAGGTGTGCATAAAAAAGCTTTGCTGCTTGGTAGACAGCCCACAAAAATGTTTCTACCAGCACTTTTTACAACAATGATGCAGCCGTAAAGAAAGAAGGAAGCTTCTGGCTAAAGCCTTTAGTCTCCCTGTGGAGCTGGTGTTCTATTTGTGTTGCAATTTTCCAAACTACAAAATTAAAATGAAATTTCAGTGGAAATTTGGGTGCCTGTGCTGAGCTCGGGCCACCAGCGCTAATGCTTAAAGCCGGCCGGGCCCTGATTATCTGAGCAGCGAGGAGACACACACGGGGAGGACACGGGGGCGTCTCACTCCCACGTCTGCACAGGGAGGCTGGTGGCAGTTTTGGGCATCTTTTTGAGACTCTAACCAAGTTCCAGGAGAAGAAGGAGCGCATAGGAAGTAAATTATTGATGTGAAGAAAATACCCATTTATGTAACACTTTGCAGCTTATAAAGTCACTTTCTCAATCATTGCAATTGAAAGGCTTTACTTGGCTATGGAATTACGTTATTTAGAAGTCAAAACATTTCATGGCGCTCACAGCTGGTTAGTGTGATCGATGTGCAGTAAACAGAATACTTACCCGTGTACCCTTCATACCACTGTTAATGCTTTGTGCAGATGAGAGAAAGAAAGGCTTTCTCAGAGTCACACTGGAGCAATGAGGCCACGCAAGAACCTCGTCCCTCATGAGCCATGGGGGAGTGGGGAGAGCTCAGGGCAGCGGCCAGGAGCCCTCGTGGCTTTTTGCAGTGACAGAGTGTTCCGCATGGAGAGGGGCTTGGGGACGCCCGCGGCCACTCGTTCCCCTCCACAGCCTGTAGTCTCATGGTGCTGAGGAGCGTCTGGCATTCTCACTGTAAACAAGACGATGGGTGGTGGGGTGAGGGTGTGCTCACTGGGGGGTGGGATCTTTGCGGGTGCGGACACACCCACCGGCTGCGCCCCGCAGGTACTCAGCCCGTATTTGTCACCTAGAAAGAAATAGCTATAACACCGTGGACGAGGAAGACACAAAGCCACCATGGGAGGAAAGTGCTGCCACTGATTTCTTTTTTGTGACCCAAATTTCTCAACTATGCCCGCCCGGCTGTCACAGCCCATGGCCTGTGTTGTCCTTCCCTGGCAGTGAGGGGCGATGCAGTGAGATATATATCTATATCTATATCTATATATATATTATATATTATTATATATATTTAGTAGCGGGTCTCACTACGCAGATCAGACTTGTACTAATACTCCTTCTTTCAGCCTCCCGAGCACTGGGATTACAGGCACACGCCACCATGCACAATCTCAGTCTCGGTCTCAGCGTGCCCTGGGGGCGGGGCTGGCACAGCACGCCAGGGATTGAACCTGGTCCCTGCGAGTGATTTCTTTTTGATCCAGGGTCCTCCTGTGTGGCCCAGGCTGGCTCCAGTTCTACCGCAACCTCCTGGGAGCTGCTCGACAGGGATGGCACACAGCTCCATGCCCCATCCACACATGGGTGGCATCTTCACCCAGTGGCCCCTGGACACGCGCGACAGCCCCGTGCGCCCCGCCCCGCCATTGGCTTCTTTCCTCCTTCCTCTCTCTGCTGCTACTGCTTTTCACTTCGGCGCCACAGCCACTGGCTTTCTCTGTCCTCTGAGCTACACTGGAAGCTACCTGCAGTGCATAACTGAGAACGGTCGCCTCCACGCTGTGCCGCCCGTCCACATGCGGCCGCTTCATTCTTGAGCCGCGTGGTGCACCTGCTCCTCGTTTCTGAACCTGTACCTCGGCATTGTTACCACTCACCTATTAACATTCTATCTCTGTTACTGTTTCCCTTTATTGCTATTTGTACATGTCATACAATAAACTTAGTGTTGGCCCAAAATCCCAGGCTGTGCTTGATACTGAAGTGAATGCTGGGGTTAGGCTATGGCTGCTGAGACAGCCCGTGAGACGCAGGTCACAGCTCGTGGAGGCAGCGTTTGGACAACCTGGTTTTTATTGTGTTTACAAAAACTATTTCAGTGAACACCAGCACTGCGGCGACTCCGTAAGCCCGTGTGTGTGTCTGTGGGGTGTGTTCAGGTAGATGGCACCTTTCCTTTGAGGGGAGTCGCTATTGTAAACTTGGCCATGGCTCCTAGAGATGCCAGCGTGGACTGGATCTGTGATGATGCAGCACACAGGAAAGTGTTCATTTTACACAGAGGCAGGTACTTTCCATTGCAGACAGACAGAGCTTACACCAGGAGTGCCCTGGTCCAGGCCCCGCTGCAGGCGGACACTTCTGCCCACCTCTCCATGCTGAAGCTCCTTTCCCACAGTGACGGCAGGCGGCCCTTCGCCTGGCCCCATGTGTCCCGAGATCTTCACACCTGCACTGTCCACTGGGCGCTGGACACAGTCCTGAGGTCTTGGGGAGTTGCCACTTTACGAATTAGCTGAGGATCGTGCGCTGCATTTAATCTCTGAAAGCCTTGCGTGGTGAGCAGTGGGCCTTTCCTCCCGTGCAGTCATCTTGACCCTGAAATGATGCTCTCTGCCTTGCAGGGCCGGCTGGGGCCTGTATGGAATCGACAGCATGCCTGACCTCCGCAGGAAGAAAACACTGCCCATTGTTCGCGATGTGGTAAGTTCCTCCTGGTTAATTCTTTCCATGGGCAGGTATTGACTTTTTCTCTATTAAAACATAATGTCCTTCTCATTAGCTGCCTACCCCATAAATATTTCATTGAGTAAAATATATGAGGCTGGATTCTGACAAGTGTTACATTCATTGTTTCTTTTAAATGTATTTGATGGAAGAAATAGCTCTGGCCTTCTGGCCACTTTCATATTAGTTGAAATTACAGACTGAGTCTCAGTGAGTCCATTATGAAGCCGGAGGATTCGCCCAGCAGCCGGGTGAGCCCCTGAGCTGGGCTTGGCCAGTTTGATGAGATGAACTTGCGGCGTTCGGGGCTCAGACTGGGGCTTGGCCTGAGACTCCTCCCCTCTGCAGAGGAGACTCGAGTGCATGCGGGCAACACTGGTTGGTCCTTCGCTGTAGTGACATTGATTCAGGCAAATGAATAGGCTCCACTGTCTAAAGAAAACCATCGTGATCGAGCCATTAAAGTTGCATTAGTCCTCAGCGTGATTTTAAATAACTCCTCACCCTATATTTGAATATACTGGGAATCACTCAGAAATTCCCAGCATAAGCGATGGTCTACTCTCAGTAGCTTAAAAAGCAAAAGTAAAGAAAGCCCACCCACAGGGGAAGAGGGTTTCTATCCTTCAGAATACCACATCTTTTCCTATGGGTATGTGGGATTCTTGAATAGTTTATTATGTGAAAAATACATTTACTCCTGAAGAAGCATAACTATCTTTTTTAGCAACAATGTGCTTAATTTTTATACCAGCAATTTTAAATATTATTGTGGAAATGGTCACCTGAGGGCACCACCATAATCTTATTTATTTCATTTATTTTTGTGTGTATTTAGTACAGGCCTGCAGGGTCTCACTACACGGACGCTGCCACGCCCACGCCCACGCCCAGTCTCGCCCTGGGGGTGGGGCCCGCACAGCACGCTGGGATCGAACCCTGGTCCCTGCATCTGTCTAAGCAGGCACTTTAATCCGCTGAGCTATCTGGCCAGCCTGTTTTAAAATAAGACTTTGCCTGTCAAGTCCTTGTTTCAGAAAACATGACCGTGAGCTAGGGTTGGCTTGGAGTCCTGTCAGTGCAGTGTGTGCCTTGCCTTGAAGTGTTAGACTGCCTTGACCTTGTTTTCTTCTTCCACTCCATTGCTCAATGCCTTTCACTTCTGGCTCTTCAGGCCATGGTAAGTGCTTCGCAGTGTGCTTGCTGTTTGCTGACCTTCCCAAACGTGCAGTTTCCTTATCCATGAGCTGAAAGAGCAAGACGGGGACATAAAAAGGCAGAGCTGTGCAGGGATAGTGACGTAGCAGCTATTCTGATTTTGAAGAGCTATAGTGTGTCCCCAGTGGTGCAGGCTCAGACTGAGACAGCGCGAGAGCGCGTTCATAGGCAGGGGTCTGGGACGAGGGCCCTCCTTGGGTGAACCCAGGCAGAGTCTTCTACAGCTGACGTGTGGGAAGGGGCGGGGCTTCCCAACCCGGACAGGCGCAGAGCGCTGTCTGCGTGCTTGGCTTCACACCAGAAAGGTGTTTAAGAGCAGGTGGGGTGGGGTGGGCAGCATGCGCGGTCCCCGCGACTTCCTGTGCTCCCCTGTGCTCCCAGGCCCGGTTCCCCACTTGGAACAGCTCAGCCGCAGTGCTCCATGGAGTGCACACAGCTGGGGCTCCTGCGGCCGCACGCTGAGGGGAGGGGTGGCAAGGCCCTGTTTCCAGGAGCGCAAGTGGCCTGAGAGCCAGCTGAGAAGGCTTGCGTTTCCGGTATCCAGGCAGGAATGAATCGGGTCTGAGTTCTCGGCAGACAAATGGGAGATGGGCAGAGCCACTGGCTAGATGAAGACGAGGTTCTAGGGGACCCCCTGCGTCCGCCCCACCAGCCAGGCTGAGGACCAAGGGTTGCGGACTCTGGAAGCTGTCTTGGGCCTGGATGCCTTGGCAGGCCTCCCCGCCCCTTGCGCTGGGCTTCATTACCTGTAATAGGTCTGCCAGTCACGACTCTCTCCAATCCCAAGGGCTTCCGGCGTGTCCTGGGTGCTGAGGACCAGACCCGGCAGCACCTTGCCCACTGCAGGGGAACAGCAGCAGCCCCACACCTCCCCTCCTCCCCTGCTGAGCAGCTGGGCATGGTCACCTCCTACATGCTAATATGTCTTGGTCCTCTGTGTCGCAGACCCTGGCTGCACGGAAGTCCGGCCTCTCCCTGGCTATGGTCATCAGGACGTCGCTAAACAACGAGGAGCTGGTAGGTGGGGCCAATGCTGACTGCGCATCCCTTCGGGGCTGTGTTTGTTCCACTGTTCTGGGGATAGTGGGCGTTCCCAGGGCTTCAGCTCACGCCCACGCCAATCACCATCTGCCCTTCAGATCCGCCCTCACCCCTCACCCTAATGAGCCTGCGTCTGTCCTGACGCTGACGACCGTTGCTGTCCCCTGGAAAGCCCTTGGGTGGTCTACACTTATGGGTAAAGGCTCAGCGTTGTGAGGCTTTCACCAGAAACCCGCTTCCTGCACCGCGGGCCTCCTCTGGGCGTGGTCAGCACTTGGAGGCCTCTGTGGTGCGGATGTGACCCTGGCCACTGAGTCAGCATGGCCACCCACCGGGCCTGCGTCCCTCTGTCAGCGTGCTGGAGAGGAGCAGGCTTCACACTAGGTGAGCCCACGGCGTAGGAAGCAAGCCCTCTGAGGCACTGCTTCCTTTTTGCTGTCATAATTAATCTGCTCGTTCTGCCCAGCTGTCTCCTGGGCTCGCTCTGCCTCTCAATCCTTCTTCTCACTGCTGCTAGCGTGCAGCCGCACAGGAGGCAAATGCTTGCAGACCCTCAGAGAGGGAGCGAGTGTGATCAGAAGGCGGAGACGATGGCGGCAGGCATCCGGGTCGCTGGTTCTTAAGCTGGGCTCGCCAGGCCTGGAGGAGCTTGCGAGTCGCGGTTCGGGGCGAAGCGCCCAGCAGCAGCGCAGACTTAACTGGCTGAGCGCAGCCCAGGTGCAGGGTTTGAGCCGCCGCTGGCGCCCTGGCGCCCTCAGCCTGCGCTCCCCTGCGGGGCGGAGTGGAGATCACTGCTCCGCGTCCTCCTGACGCTCGGGCCTGCCTTTCCCCACATTAGGGCCTTCCCCTGCCTGCGCGGGCCTGGGGGTTCCGCCAGCGCTGCACCCTCGCCTTGCCGCGCTCCTCTTCCTTCCCCAAGCCAGCTTTTCCTTATTCTTTCTGCCCCCATGTCCCCTCCCACACGCGTGGGCCCACGCAGGTGTGCAGGGTTGGGCTCCCATCCCTGAGCACGCTCTCTGAGGATGGGGCTGCAGCAAGGTGACCCCTTCTGTGAGGCCACGGGGGTTCGGGTCTGAGTGGTCGCTCTACCAGGCGCCTGGGGAAGACCCTGGACAGCAGAGAACAGCCGTCTCGGAGGTGCTGGGAAGCTGTGCAGGCGGTGGCCGTGCACGAAGGTGGTCAAGCTCCCACCTCCTTGGGAGGCTCCGAGGCACAGTAGTCGGCCTGCGCCGTGACTGGCGGTGAATAGCACAGCAAAGGAAATCACAGAAATGCAGCCGCATTTTCTGAGGCCCGAGCAGGGACGACTACTTGCTCTGTGTATAAGCCAGTTACTGATCCTCCTTGGCTTACCTCAGGTGTCCCGTGCTTTGCTGTTCAGTTCAGACCTGTCCCTGGTCCCGGATGACGGAACACAGCACATTAGCTTCTCTCTGGCCCACAAAGCCCGTTTCCCTAGAGCCATGTCTCACAAAGCAAATGAAATATGACTTGTGGAAGGCAGGCATGTAAATGTCACTCCTGACAAGCCGCCGCGTCCAGCCATCACAGGAGCGACGAGCACAGACGCTGACAGGCACAATTTCCACACCGCGGTGCCGATGGCTTCCTGGTCTCCCTGGAGGGGAGAACATAAAGCATTTGGCTCACGTGAGGGCTGATGGCCCAGCCATGTGGGAAACACCAAGAGATGGCATTTGCCATTTTAATTAGTCATCGCCGCCAAGCAAGCGAAGGGCCAGGTCTGATGCCAGGTGCCAGCCAGGGCTGCCCCCAGGAATGCCAGGCTCCTGCCTCCAGGGACAGGAGCATCAGAGTCCTCTCTGAAGACCTTATCTGGCTGAGCAGCTCTGTCTCCCCGCTTCGGTTCGCATTGGTCCCACTCCCTGGTCTGCTAGCTATGAGGCCTGAGGCAAAGTTAGGAAACTCTTGAGGCCTTGATATGCATCCATGTTTATGAATTATATAACTTTTTCATCTGTGTTCATAAGCAAACATAGGTAACAGTTTGCTGTCCCTGTGGAGGAGTTTAGCAGCCGTGCTAAATGAGCTTCATAAAGGGTGCTGGGACCTTTCTTTCCTGAGCTCCTCTGGAATGGCTCACAGTTACAGTGCTATAACTCACAGGACTACAGAACTGGCCTCCTAAACCCACCTGACCGAAGCCTATTTTGATAAAGGTGGGCATTTGTCCACTGAATCCACTTATTTACCATGGGAGTGGAAACCACATTCTTCACATATTTGTTTGGGAATCAATTTTGCTTATTTCTATTTGTTCCAAGCAGTTTTCTATTTCTTCTTCTTTTGTAGTGCTGGGTCTCAAATCCAAAGCTGCGTGCCTTTCAGGCAGTCATTTGGCCATTTAGCTGTACCCTCCTGCCCTTACATGAGCCTCCAAACTTGGTGCCGCCCCTCGAGCTGCTTACCCATTGGCGGGAAAGCGTAACAGAGGAGAGGCTTGTTTCAGCTCCTGGGCTCAGGGGATCAGGCTCCTGGCTGGCTCCAGGGCAGAAGTGGCCTGGCACACAGGCGGGAGGAGTGCTACCCACCCCAGGGCATCCAGGAGGGAGAGAGCGGAAGGGCAGCCAGGGACAGGAATGCATCCCTGCAGGCCACGGCGACCTACCCTGCAGGTCCACCTGCAAGCCACACCCGAGCCGTGACCTTGTCAGTGGACAGATCCACTCTGGAGAAGAGTGTCCCGTGATTCAGTTGCCTTCCAGACATGCAGGCGCTTGGGGGACATTGTAGATCTCAGCCACAATGCCATCAGATGTTTCACTTATGATTTATGACACTTACACTGTTTTCACCCAATGGTTGTGTCTTCTGTCTCCTGTAAAATCCCTGCTGCAAGACTTCCTCTGTGCTGCCTTCCTGGACTTCAGATTGTTCCCGGGTTTTCTCTCTTGTAGCAGATTGTGTGTTGTAGCGGGAGACAGCAACCCCTTTCCTGTGCTCCATGACAGTGCTCAGCCTCTCTTCCTGCTCCTACACAGCCTCTGCCAAAGTGTTAGTCAAAATGCACAAGAGGTTGAAGTTGGTCTTTCCATGTTGAAATGGCCAGATTTTCCTGGCCATTTCCAGGGGAAATGGATGCCCTGGGGTGGCCATTTCCCGGTGGGGAGTCACGCAGTTCTGCAGCTCCCTACGAGAACTCGTCGCTCCACGCCCTCCTCACTGTTTACGCGTTTGCATCGTCAGCTGGGTGAGCTGGGGAAAGCCTTGTGCGTGTGGCCCGTAGGAAGGACGCTCTGTGCTTCACAGACAGCGCCCCTGGCCGGTCCTCTGCGTCACCACGGTTCTGCCTTCCTCTTCTGGGCTCGCTCTGCAAGTGACTCGGGAAAATGGCAACCAGCACTTGCCATGAAACAGTACAACAAGGCACGTTGCCGGCTCTCAGCGACATGCCCGTGGCTGTTAGATTTCACTTGAACTTTCTGCTACAAAAGCTTACCTGTGTCATTTCAGTTTCTAGAGTACTATTATTCTCTGGAAGTAGGATTCTCTAACGAAGAAATTAGCACCGAAACCACGTCTGTTTATATCCGGAGAACTGATTCTTGCTTTGCTCTGTTTTCAGGTTTTAAACAAGCTCCAGAGGTCACACTGTACACGGCATTTGTCCTGTAGATCTCAGATGCTTTTGTCCCCATAGAGTAAAGTACATACCCATGGGACAGTAAATGTGCTTCTTTCAAGTACATGAAATATGCTTCAAGTCAAGCATCATATTTTTCTTGAAATTATCAATGTGATTTTTTGGACTATGGGAGGTAGAGGATTTACGCAATTCATGAGGAAAACCCTTGGGACAAAGGGGGACAGCGCTTCTTTAGTTTGGTAATTGATTAGCACAGTAACATGAGGAAAGAAAAACAACAAGGTGAATCAAGGCAGGCAGCTCTGCTCCTGATGTCAATAACAGCTGGTGGATTAGAGTATTGGTGGTCACGAAATGCCAGTCATCGCTTCCGGCAGGAAGCCGGAGGGAAGCGCTGTTGTCTGAGCCCCGCTAGTTTCCTGTTAGATGCAAATAGTGAAGTGAATGCTCTTCCTTCCGAGCCCTAACGGTGCAGAAAGCCCCACGCCGTGCTCCTGCAGCACACCCTCAGTTCATTTCTTGGTGCAAGAATTTTGACCAAGTATTTGTCTTGATTATCAGCTTCCCTCCTTTTGAAACCTATAGCTCACCTTTGGCTCAGACAGAGAAACCTCCGTCATTCTCTTCAACAATTTAAAATACCATTTGCACGCCCTATAAATTGCTTTCGTTCTTGAATTAGTGAAATGGTGTAAAAGGAATGCAGTTGTTGACGTTTCTAGTTGCAGAAGCTTTATATCTTGTTCATTCATAGAAAAAATACCAGAAAGATATTCCTCTAACCATGCCTGACTTTGAAAAATTGAATTATATCTTTCTTTAGTGCCTATTGGGTAAATTGCTTTTTTCAGGGAGGATGTACATTCTTATAATTGGAAAATACATATCTTTTAGAAAATAATTCATTGTAGAAGAATTGGAAACTTTAAATTTATTTAAGATATTGA
>NDGM011177451.1:0-19163 GCA_002564305.1 Octomys mimax | reverse complement strand
ATATATATATATATATATATATATATATAGAGAGAGAGAGAGAGAGAGAGAGAGAGAGAGGGATTAAAGAAAGAATTACAGCATGACTTTGGGTTTCTAGAGTTTAGTTGACTGGAAGGTCCAAGTTCAATCCCACCTAGCTGTTCACATCCTTCTGAGGCTGTACCCTACCTGATTGCTTCTCTTGAAAAAGAAATACCCAGTCTTTTTTCTTCTCAAGCATGGGAGATATGAGATTTTCACAGGAGTCAGGTGGAAGAGCTAAGCATTTTAGGACTCTGTCACTAACTGCGTGTAAAGGTGACTCTGACCTACTTTAATTTTATGGTGCTATAGTTCATAAATTTAATATGGAAAAATGACTTTTTTCCCTTTTAGCTATGACATGCACGGAAAAGATCACTAGATTATGATTAGACTTCTCCAAAACAAACATCAAAATAAGAGTAAAGAGTTCACACTGAAAGAATGATATCCTTTGGCCGGGAAGATAGCTCAGCAGCATAAGTGATTGAGAAAAAGTGACTTAATGATTTTGAAAGGTAGCTTCATTCCTCATGTGATAGTCCACTTGGCATTCTGTGCTACTCAAATAATAATATTTTAATACATATAATGTAACTGTAACATGGTGAGTTTAACTCCAGGGCTCATTTTAAAGCTTCTGTGAAACAGGAAATCCATTTAACTTAACAACATATTCTATAGTGTTTAATATTTTAATCAGTATTTGAATAAATTAATGAATGAACCCATAATAAGAACTCTTGAACATTTTACAATTCATAATATAGAGTAATGTAATAATTTCAAGGACTATTTAAAATTCAAATACGAAATCTTGAACATGTTTATAGTAATTTGCATTTATACTCAACTGTATATCTTTTTAAGATTCACCTATAATTAAGCAGCTTAAAATCTGTTTTTGCGATGATTAAAAACCCTTGTTTTTCTTTTGCAGTGCTGAGTCATAAAGTTTTTATGACAGGCCATCAGAGACATATTATTTTATTTCCACGGACTTAATATGAAGCACAAATATTTGCTGATGTTAGTACTTAAAAGGTTTTAAATCAGCTTGGCATCTTGTAAATTGTACAGGTAAATGAATTCTTAAACTTTCTAATATGGAACTTTACAAGACCCTAGGAGTAGGAGTGTGAGTAAGAGTGAGGTGGAATTTCAAATGACAATCAGGAGAAAGGACATCCACGCATTCTTGAGGCGCCTTCTACGCAACACATAGATGATCTAGCTCCCTGTGAGAAGAGTGTCTGATTGGTGAACACCAGCGAAAGAGTCTGAGTAGACAGATGAGACTCAGTGCTGTAGAGATGCAGCAAGCCAGTCAGGAGCAGGAGGATCGCCTCTGCTGTGTTTCACTTTATGCCTTGCAAATTGGTAATAATGTGGAAGCAGCCACAGAGGGCCAGGTGGAGCGTTTACAGCTGCTCTGAATCTCATTGTGATGGCGGATCCAGCTTTTCCTTCCACAGTAAAGCATCATTGTGCAAATGCCAGCAAAGGCTCGGCTTCAGACTCACCGACCTCTGGACTCCAGTACTGTTCACTGCTGTGTAATACTCACAATTGTTACTTGAAAAATTACTATGTGGCTTTATTCACTGATTCTCTACAAGACTATAACAATGCAAACAAACCAAACCATGTAGAAAATGTTGTTACTATTGAATTTTAAACTATTTAATAATACTTGACTTACTTTCTCTACAAACCTTAGGACTGATTCTGAGAAACTATACTTAAAACTCCACATATTTTTAATCATTCTCAAATAATGCAAAAATAGTATGCATTGTTTCAAATTTCTTCAAAGGATATGCAACAAAATCTTGTTGTATCAGGATCCATGATAAAAATAAGCCATTTTCTCCAAACGTGTAAGTTTATTTAAAGGTTTCAAACTGTATCCAATTCTAGTAATACATTTCTACAGTTCTTTGTTTGCTTTTAAAGATTCACACTTACTGTGATTTTATAACCTCTCTATAACCTATGTATCCTGAACCTTAGTTAATCAAATTAATGAAATCAAATGAATCAAAATAAGTGAATTGTTTTAAAGTTATTTCTGTCTGATATTAGTAAAATATTTTTTTCTCAGAGTTTCTGTTTTCATTATATGTATTTTCCATTTGTGTCAACTAAAATAAACTAGCTCTGCTCTCCTGGAGATAGTATACAGTTAGGTCCTCATTTCGACTCCAGCCTGAGAACCTCTCCCTTTTTAGGATTGTTTAATACATTTATATTTAATATTGTTATTGACAAATTGATATATATGCCATTTTATACTGTTTTCTTTGTTTCATGTCATTTTTTGATCCTATGTATTTCCTTTGCTGTTTCCTTTCACATTAAATAAACATATTTTAGCATAAGATTTCTCTACCTTACCATCACTATAAAAAACAGCTGAGAGCCCAGCTTCATGATCTGTGCCTGTATTTCATGTAGTCTGAGCTCTCTAGGCTGAGGCAGGAGGATCACAAGTTCAAGCCCACAGTGACTTCAAGAGAACCTGTCTCAAAATAAAAATAAAAATAAAAATAAAAAACAACACAGAACTGAGGCTGAGGTTATATATATCTCACTGTGAAGAGCTTGAGTTAAATTTTTAGTAATCTCACCACAACAATTTATCTGAAAAACTCAACTAGTAGTGAAAAGAATATATTTTGCCTCAGAGTGCTTGAGGTTTTATCCCACAACTGTTCCACCTCCCTGCTTCCGGGTGGGCAGTCTGTTCTATCACAGAAGGAGCAGTCGGAGGAAGAGCAAAACCACTGACCTCTGACCCAGAAGTGAAAGGGAGGAAGTGTCAAGTCCAGGCCCTACTATCACCCTGAGAGCTACCCTTGGTGACTCAAGAACTCTGAATAGGACCTATCTCTTAGAGGGTTATCCACCTCCTAGTGGAGCCTCTTTGGGGCCTATACCTTTATTACTGCGATCTTTGGGGTATCAGCTATAGCATTTCCAATCCTACAGTAACTCCAAGATACTTTGCTGCTCGTAAATATTCCCAACCTCTTACATTTATTTATTTATTTATTTATTCATTTATTTATTTATACTGGAGATTGAACTCATGACCTTGTACTTGCCAGGCAGGCGGCTATGCCACTAAGCTATATCCCCAGTATTGTTTGTTTTTAAACAGTGATACCCTTGAATTTATAATTCTCCTACCTCAGCCTCCTGTATATCAGGGATTACAGACATGTGCCATCTTATCTACAATTTCCCACTGTTTTCAGTTATTTTCTTAGCAACTGTTCAGGGTTTACTCTAGACTCATATTAAAATGTGTCTCAAATTTACACTAAGCATATTCTATAGTTACAAATATAGTAAGAATTGTTTTCTCTATACAGCTAGGATGAATTCCCACTTTTGTGCATGTACACACACACACACACACACACACACTCACACTCATTGAATCAAAAATTTATAGGCACAATGATTATGTTATAAAATTTTATATCTCTTTAAAGGTTAAGTAGAGAAAACAAGTACATATTTATAATTAATTATATTGACTTTATTAGCTATTTCACACTGGTATCATTTTCTTACCTAAAATATAATTTTGCTCCCAACCACCTACTGTTTATTGGCCCAATGAAACAATTATATATCTGTGTGTATTGTTTTCTACATTTAGTTTTTAAATCAGTTAAGAGCATGAAAGAGAAAATTCCTGAATTTATTCTTTTATATTACCTAATTGCTTTTACATGTACTTTTTGTATTTCTTATGGGTTGCAATTTCCATCTCTTTTCAGCCTAAACATTTTGTTTTATTGCTTCTTGTAAAGTTACATTACTAGCAACAAATCATCACAGATTTTGTTGGTTTGATAAAATTTTATTTCCCCTTCATTTTTGAAAGATAATTTTGTTGGTTGTTGGTTTATATTTTTTTGAGTAATCCGAGTGTGTCTTCCATTATTACCTTCTGACTCACTCAATCTGATAAAAGTTTGATTATAAGCTCTACTACAGGGCTCTCCTATTTGAACAGGTTGCCACCAAGCCCACCTCTCGAAGAAGGTTTTATAGAGCAAAATCATGAGGCTGGTTCCTATGTGATAAATTATCTCTTTCTTTTGAGATTTCTTGTTTGTCTTTAATTTTCACCTTTTTTTGTAATTGCCCAGTGTTGTCATTTTCTTCTTTATTAGTCTACTAAGAGTTTGTTGAGCTTCTTGGGTATGTAAATTAATATTGCTGGGTAACCCCTGGAGGTTTTTAGCCTTTGTTTCTCCATTTCTTATGTTGTTCACTTTTCTTTATTCCTCTTTTTCTGGGATTTCAATTAAAGATGTAGTGCATTTAAAAGTCCATCCTATTTATGCATCTTCTCATTTTAATCCATTTTATTTTTTCTGTACTGTGTAAATTCTACTTTTGTCAGCTCTAATCACTGTTAAGTCCTTTAATGCACTTGTCAGTAATTGGAGTTTCCCAAGACAGAATTTCCATTTGATTTTTAAACTATTTGTGAACTTATTAATGACATGTTCCTACCTTTCTGTACTCCCTCAAACATCATTCCTCTGGTTCCTCACACAGTTTTATAATATTAGCATTCAAATCTTTGTTAAATCTAGTATCTGCACTCTGTTAAAAGCAATTTCTGTGGCCATTTTTTTCTTTGGATATATCACACAACGTATGTCTCATAATTTTTGTTAATTGTGGGATTTTCACATAATATATTTTAGCAATTCTGGTTATCAAATCCTCTCCTTTCTCTGTGCATTGTTTCTGTGGTCATTTCATCTATTTTGGTTTTACAACTTAAGCAGGTAAGTTAGAGTTAAAGCTATAAAATCTATTTGCTTCAATAAACTCTATTTTCTTCTCAGTGTGAAATCTTTATCACTCTTCTAAAAATGCAGCCTTGGGCCTGTGTACATCCATCCTGGGATGACAAGGGTTTTGCCAGGCCCCTTTCTGTCTCCCTTTAATCTTTGATGTCATCTGCTTCATGTGGTATTATACCCTGCACAGTGGACTCCACTAATACTGGATGATTGCTCTATTATTCTCAACAATGCCCTGGGGTGTAAATTGTTCAGCAGTCTGATCCAATTAAGACAATGGTAGGTTCTGAGTCTGCTTTTGAGATTACTTTGTCCCTAAAAGGCTCTTTTGAGTTGGATCCTTCTGTGAATCTCTGTGGTAAACTAGTTGACCAATGGTTTTGCTTGTTGCTTTTAATTAACAGGAGTTACTGTTTCTGAGAGCATGCTTAAGCTTGAACTTCCCCATCTCCTATTTCAAATAAAGGTGGTTCTTTCCATGAGCCTTAGAGATCTCTTTCCTTATGAGCTACATCTTTCTCTGGAAAAATACTTTAAGCTCATGTCCTGGGTGTGGCCTCTGACCATGGCTTGCCATTCCAAGCAGGGAGGCCACTCTGAGAACAGTCTATGAGGAGGTGACAGCCCTGTCACCTTGCAGAGCAGAACACAGTGCTCTTGTCTGTGGCAATGAGGACAGTGGATGAAGGACCCCCAGCTTGTGGCCATCCTCCTCACAGCTTGAGCATATTATGGTAGATGATAAGCACGATGTGCTGTTGCTTCAGGAAAGGTATAGTAACCTTGATTGGCAGCCAAGAAGAAAAGGAGCCTTTTCTTTTTGACCAAACCTACCAAAGGTGGAGATTTCATCAAGCTGAGCAGTGTTTGTTGAGGGGAGAAAATCACGGCTCAAATGCTACAGCGTTCACCTATTTTTGTTAGCAGAAAATAGTGCTTCTCTTTTTTTTTCCTTCAATGAATATTTATTCATTAACTGATCGTGCTTACAGCAATGTTTGAAGGGATGAGATGGTAGATAAATATATGATAGATAGATATATGATAGGCATTTGTTTGCTGTGTAATTTAGACATAATACATATTATATATATGTGTATATATATATATATATATATATATATCATATCTATGTAGGAACTAAGGTGTGAGGAAGACAAATATGATCACTTTACCATCTTGATTTAGTCCATTTCCTCTTATTTTAAGAGTTTATCTCTCCTTTCCAGATATCATTTATGTCTTAGGAATGAATAATTAATGATTTCCAGGCATACTACTGGCACTTCTCTAAGGTGGCAGCCTTAGAGACTCCACATGTACACTTTGATGCAAATGCAAACATTTCTCTTTCCAAGTCCTGTGACTCTAACATCACACCATCTCTATGCTTCTGTTCCTTTATCTCATAGTAAAGAGTACACAATGTAAGATTAGTGACACCATATAAAATACCACTATGGGTTCCCCTCTAAGAGAACCCCGATTGTCTCATATTAAAAGAAAAATTTAAAAAAGATTTTGCAGAATATTGATGTCATCATCTATCATGCTATCAATTACTCTTTGATTTAAAAAAGAACCCACACAGAAAGATATTATTAAAAGCAATTACATTAAAATGTTTCAAAAATAATCTAATTATTTTAAAATTATTTTTAAATGTTGATTAATCTCTATAGTGCTATGAATTTTCATGGGAGAGGCATTGAATTTCTGGTGCTTGAACAGAAGAAATTTCTCTTCATATGGGCACTCAGGTATTTTGATTTCTCCTTTTATTTCAGCTTAGACAAATTGGACTTATTTTAAAATGTATGTACTGAAGCGTATTTCTAAAATCATCACTATTTAATCCTACAGTAACTGATTTCAGCATCTAGAGCACTTGATTTAATTTAAGGGTGTGTAACTTTGACATTTTCCACAGTCTGAAGAAATGCCATACTATTACATTGAAATTTTACCCATGTATTTAAAATCTGTAAAACTTTATACATGGATTGAGCAAAGACTTGCCTTTATGCTGCATTTTTATAAAATGAGTTTTCTAAGTATCTGTAAAGGTAAAAACTTGAGCAGAATCATGAATAAACTCGCTGGCCAGTGGGTAACTGGAGCATTTAATAAACCTGCCACCGGATAAGGGAGCATCACTAAGCACAGATTTCAAACAAAAATAACAAGTTGATTGTTTTGTTTTAATTTAGAGCAAAGGAAATGCCTTTAAGTTCTTGTCTGAAATATGTTGTTATATCAATTTGTGTCTGAAAGCTAAAGGAAGTCATATTATCCATTTATGTATGCATTTTTAAACAGTGTATCTATAAATTTATGCAGATTACCCTGGATCATTTAGTGCTCCGTGCTAGAAAGTGCTCACATGGAAACAGTGACATGGTGACCATAAGGTACCCCCAGACCCACCCTGCTTTAACTATTGAGCTGTGCCTTATTTTAATAATTACTGAGCTTAAGTGTGATCTGTCATTCTTTCAGACAAAGAGTCTTATAATTGTTGGCTACCATGTGCCAATTTGAATACACCTTGATATCCAGATATGTATTTGGAAAAAAACACCAGTCTGAGTGTTGCTATGAAAGTGTTTTCAGATGAGATTGACATTTAAATAGATACCAGATTGCTAATGCAGTGACCTGACTCTAGGGGTACCAACAAATCAAGTCTAGGCATTAGTATGCCCTCTGTTACGGTTTGTGTCTAGTTGTCCCCCCAAAGTCTCATGTAGTCCTGGGGCAGCTTCTGGAGTTTATGATTGACTCTTGATCCAATGCTGGGATTTCAGGTGTGAGTGCTACATCCCAGCCCTGGGGTGAGTAATTTACTTTACAATATAAGGAGGGGAGAGAGGCTAGCTGGCTGCCTGAACTGCTGCTACCCCTTTTGCCTTTTGCTCTTTGCTGCCACCTTAAATGGATGCTCTCTGCCATGTGGCACTCTGCCTTGGAGCCAGCTAAGTATTGACTGAAACTTCCACCAGTTGTGAACTAAATAAACCTTTCCTTCCTTCATTTTGGGTGTTAGGTATTTGTCCCAGCAACAAGAGAAGAGTAACCGAGACACACTCAAAAAAGCAAATCAAAAGGAGAAAGTAATATGGAATAAGAAAGGAATTTTATTCAGTATTACCAGATTGGAACAGTGAGTTCTAGACCAGAGGCTTTGGGGCAGAGGGGAAAGGATGTCTTAAAAATTCAGGACCAACCACTCACTCCAAAAAAAAAAAAAGAGAGAGAGAGAGAAAGGAAGAAAGAAAANCCAAAAAAAAAAAAAAGAGAGAGAGAGAGAAAGGAAGAAAGAAAAAGGCCATGGTGAAGTGAAAAGGAATTTAGTCAATGTAGTATCCCTGGAAAAATAAAGGGAATGAGATATCTTTACCTCCGTTTGGGCCAATAAAATCATGAACTCTGGGTTTAAATGGAGAAAAAAAAAGGGCAACGCAAGGGATAAACATAATTAAAGGTCATATCAAACCTAGGACTTCTTTTTTAATTATTTTTTTAAAAAGAGTACAAATTATAATTAAAAGAGAAAAAAATTACAACTGATATAGATTTTCATTTAACAAATAATATGAATTTCACAGTATTTGTGGTAATACTGTGCTGTCTGTGAAGCAGTTATTCATAGAGCTAGATATACCCATGTAAAATTGAGAGAAGGAAAAAAAAATAAAATTAAGAAGACAAAATCTGATTGTTGTTTCCAGAGGTGACTCTGGAGTAATCCTAGTCACTTGAGGGGCCAATCTGGTGCCAGGATGATTTCCAGCTGAGAGGTTCAGCTTCAACTGCCATCCTAGATTGACTGCTCTCCTCTTGTTATATAACTGCATTGGTTTAAGGACCTCTTTGAACTTGAGGGCTTCTTGAATAGGACCTTGTAAAAGCCGAATGGCAGTTGAATGCCCCTGATAGTCCGGAAGAGACCTTAGCTCCTCTTTCCCTGGTGCCCTCTGTCTTGCAAGAGAATGACATAAGTCAGGGAGAGGTAAGATAGTCACTGTCACATCACCACCTTAGGACAGAGAAGCCTTATGTGATTAATACACCCATTTGCGAAGCTGAGGTATTCTGACTCAAAGTTTTATGTCAGTAAAGGAGGCAAATATAAAGAGATGGAGAAATGTTCGTAAGCTTACCTTTAGCAACCCATTGGCAGGCTGAAAGCTTCAATTCAGAGTAGGTATCTCTTATAGAAAACAACTTGTAAGTCTGTGTAATAGCCTTGAGTAAAACAGATTACTCTCTACAATGTAGGTGAGCTTCACCTAGCTGGTTGAGTGTGTTAAGGAAAAATAGGTCCATTTCCTTCTGAGGAAGAGGAATTTGTGTATCCAGACTGGCTTAAAACTTATGCCAAAATATCAGCTATCCCCTTACACACACACACACACACACACACACACACACCCTATTAAATCTATTTATCCTTAGAACTATAGTTACACAGGTTTGTTGCTTTAGAAATAGTTTTAAAATCTTAATTTGGCTCAAGTTTCTCTTTAATCAGTAAAGAGCATAGAGGGGACATTTTCATGATCATACCACCAATCACTAGTTCTAGGAAACCTAAACTAGTAGGCAGCTCCTTTGGCTTCTCCTGTCTACACCAACCTTTCCGAACTGGTCTTCACACTTAGCCTGCCTCGGAATCACTTGGATCTCTTATAAAACTTCAGATTATTGGGTTTGCTTTTTTCCTGCTAGCATTTCCTTTTAAGTATGTTCTTATATGACCCCCATATTTGCGTTTATTTCTATCAAATTCCTAGGTAATTCTGATGCTTTTGGTTCAGTGTAAGTGCTCTAAACCACACTTTAAGTGAGGGGAAAGTACTGAAGTTGCAGTTTTATAACAATGAGTCATTAAACAAATAGTTTTCAATCATCTGCTCACTGACCTTTTGACTGAGACTATTAGAAGATTTCTTCATATTTCTAGGCCATAATTTTACTAGTAGAATATGAGTAAAAAACCTTTGGTGGTAATGATACTGATGTTGTTTTTTTAAATTCTCAGATAACGTGAACACTCCTACTTTCATGTGAGAATTAAATAAGTGGCTGAAGGTTTCTGAAATTATCTCACTACAATAGGATATCAGTCAATGAACTTCACAAGTAACTGTAGTTTGAATAAATTGCTTCCACACATACCAAAGTTTTTGAATATAGTTCACATTTTTTTGTCTTACTATTGCAAATAGACTTTCTGGAATGCTAAGGTCAAGTTTAGGGTATAGATGCTTAGTAGAGATTAACATCTATGAAGAGAAGTGGCAAGAAACAGGATGATATAGAAACCCTGGCAAGCATAGCCAACAAAACTTAGCCAACCTGTCTAGGAACCCAAGAATGAACACTGTGTGCATTTCAGAGTGTAGACTAGATCCTAACCTGCCACTGAAAGAGCATGGCCTTGGGCCAGGCTGCTCTGGGCAACTTGGGAGACCCCAAGAACTGGTCTCGAGAGCACTCTACAGTTCCAGGCAGTCTGTCCTAGGGAGGTAGATGCATGTCAATGCATAAGCACAATTCCTGTGCTTGGCCTTTGGCTCAAGCTCAAGCTCCTGAGGTTCAGAATTATATGCTGCTCAAGGAATAAAAAGATAGATGAAGGAATTGTGTGGCATTGTTCATTTGGAGACTGGGAGCTTATAAACAAATATTTATGGTTAACATTGATTGCTGGAGGCTTCAAACATAAAGAATTAAGGAATGGGCAGATCAGTTATCTGCTGAGAGACTATTTCCTCACAGTTGATATCTTTTCTTTATATCTTCTTATGAAACAATAATCAGGCTGGCTTTCTAGTATTTTCTTCATAAAAGTACTAATTCCAATCACGAGGACACTACTCTTAGGACTCCTCACTTCCTCTACTCTCTGTCATTTACCAGTACTTCCATACAGGTTAGATATCATCTTATGAGCTTTACTGGCATGCAGACACTCATACCATAGCAAATGTCTATCCCCTTCATAAGAAAATTAGATACTATCCTGGAAACTATCAAATGAAATTTGCGATACCCCATCTTCCAGAAAGGTATCACATTATCTACTTAGAGGGCAAGAATATAGGTGTTTGTGTAAGTAAAAAATAAGTGAGACAGGGAATTGGGGATGGATGTAGCTTTTCAACTCAGAAGCCCTGCGCCTTTCACTGTATTAATCACCTACACCGTCTGCCAGCTATACTGCTAGATACTGTTATGTCTCATGGAAATGATACTAGATCAAGAGTAATATTTCCAATACCCAAGTTAAACCAAAGGAAAAACAGTTCCTTGTTTTACTTTAGACTGTATTTACATTTTCTCAGTTACTGTCATGACATCAAGAATTAAGGGTCTTAGGCTTTTAAGAATTCACTGAAGCAGCAGCAAAATGTCCTCTCTGAAAATCTGTATGGAGTTTAAGAGTATGTATATGCACTTATATTTTAAAAAACAGTTTTACTGTCCTTAATATTTTAATTTTCCTTAGGGGTTAAATTAAGTTTTCTTCTCTGTCCTGGGAGGGAGGAGAGGCAACTCAGATACACCACAGGAGTTAAAGGATGCAGGAGCTCTAATTTGCATCAAAGCCGAACCAACAGGATTTCTGTCATTTCCTCTTCAAAGTATTATCCTAAGGGATGTGCTATTCCACTGTAAACCAAGGAATTCATGCTCTAGAATGCAGAATCTAGCTTAAAATTTAACATAAAAAGCTTTTAAAAGAAAGAAAAGGTAAATGAGAACAGCTTATTAGAAGCTCCCCCACTTGCTCTTTAGCAGTCACCCTCCCCATTACCACCCCAGACACGAAGGTGAATGAGGTACCGTGGTCCGCAGAAGTGCAAGATGACAAATGGATGGTCCTAACCCAACACAAGGCCCCAGTACAGTTCCACAACAACTGGGACTGGTGAGAAGAAGCAGGATTCTAATTATCTCATCTCTGTAGGGCATATGTCTAAAATCTAGCCAACATTCAAACTTGCGTAATGTGTACACATTTTTATATTGGTTCAATATGTCATAGCTAAATCTCAGATAAAACCAAATGCCCACTAAATGAGGGATGAATAAAAAACAATGTGGCATTTTATGCAATGGAGTATTACTCAGCTATAAAAAGATAAACTGGAGTCCTTTATAGGTAAATGGATAAAACTGGAGACCATACTCATATGTGAAATAAATCATACCTGCATGTATAAACATCAGATTGTCTCCCTAGTGTAAGAATCTGAAAGAATAAATATAATCCAAAAAATAGAATAGAGTGAAAGGGAAAGAAACTGTTCAAAGGGAAGGAATAACTGAGATGAGAGAAAGGAGTAAAGATAAAAAGAAGGAAGTAAAAATATACCTGTGTGTATACCAGATAGTTAAGATAGTTGTACTGCTCATTTCTACTGGTCTATTGAAAGGAACAGTTAATGCTTAAATTTTGCTTTTCTTTTATTTCTTCTTTTTAATTATTTTGACCAATTTTACATGCCTACATCTGGTAATTTTAACAAGTAATTTGAGGACATCAATATGCAGTAAAATAACCACTGTTGAATTTCTATCATCCTGTAGTGTAGTGAAATTCCGTATCAACTTTTATTCTCTTTAAAAAATGAAAAAAATAATGTTTGCTTTCATGTAAGTTTACTTTCAAATTTGGTCTGAGATTTGAAAAAATCAGCAGAAAATGTAGAGTTCACACAGAAGAGTAAAGCAGTTGTTATTCACTATTAGAAGGTTAGGTTATGATAACAAGACATTTTAGCAGCAATGTTTTAAAAACAATTCAAATGACTTAATTATGAGATTTAAGAAATTTCTGAAAAGTGCATATTTTGGTGTATGAGGAAAATACTCTATTCACAAAAATACTGTAAAAAAAAAAAAAAGAAAGAAAATAATGTTCTCAACCAGAACCAGTAAATAACTTGCATTTAATGGAAACTCAACAAATTGTGTTTTTTTTTACATTTGTTATTTCAAAAACAGACAACTAAACTATGAGTCAGGTAATTTACACATCTTATCCGATGTACAAAAGAGTTGGAAACAATGAATAGAGGAATCATTAAACAGAAAGATCTTTGTGACTATTTTCAATACAATACTATCTACTCTTTTAAACCATTCCTTCACTATTTCATTTTTAAGGTTTTTTTTTCACTGAAAGTTCCTAGGACACAATTTGATAAGCTCTAGAAAGCTTTAAAACCTATATTCTCCTGGTGTAATTTCTTTAGGGACTAGTATTCTCTGTCTTGTTTTAGTATTGATTTTTTTTTTTTTTGCATTTTTTAGTTAGGGTCTACAGGGCCTCACTATGTAGATCAGACACATAGTGATCCTCCTGATTTCAACCTCCCAAGACCTGGGATTACAGGCATGCACCATCACACCCAGTCTTAGTATTGACTTATGTGTTAATTTTTTCAAGCATAGAACATCAGTAGATTTATTTCCCAAGAATCTATCTTTCTAAGTCATTTTAAATTTAATCTACTCTTCATTATTGAAGTTCTATAAAGTATCTTTAGCATCCCCTTATGTTACTAAAAATAATATCATTTTCTAACTAACTGTGTTCACCTGAGTTCCCATGTTCATGACAATACATTAATACTGAGGCAGTGTTCATTTGACACATTTCACTCAGGGTAATTTTCTAAAGAAGTTAAATATAAACAATATGGCACATATGTTTTGAATATCATTTTTAAGATTCAATTTTAAATTTGATAAGATTGAATTGAGAAATTATATTTAATTTTTTGGTAGTTCACTTTCCTCCTATGGATGACTAAGGGGTGACAAAATGGATGAACATCTGCATTTGTTTTTCTTAAGTTCTCAAAAGTCTTATGACACAAGAATGATGATGTTAGAGCCAAGGACACATGGTGAACCAATGTTGAGTCCTAAGAATTAGGTAGCAGGGGAGCCATAGTTATCATGTTGAATATTTCTGCAGTAGGAAAGGCAGAACAATATTATAGAGAGGGGCAAAAACACAGAACAAGCTTGAGTGGATCAGAGTGAAACTCAGACACTCACCCTCTGCATACCTATAAGCAACAGAACATTGCTTTATCAAAGCACAGAATTATTATAATAAACTTAGGATTGACACATGGATGTACCTTCTCAAAGAACCTATTTTGCTAATAAGATTTCGACTTAAACCCAATGAAAGTTGAGTTCAAATAATAAATCATGGATAAACATCTTAAGGAATTAATAAGTAATATTCATTTGATAGCATTATTAGAAATCTATTGCTATAGCAATTATACATTCAAAGATCTTATTTAAATTCTTCACATTATATCTACTTTTCCATCTCCCTTCTCTCTTTTAGCTATGATATAACATAAGTAGAAAAGAAAGAAAATATATATTGCTACAATATTTGTCAGAAATAGTCTAAGTGACGTGAATATTACTCAATGACATTTTAAAACTAAAGTTTAAAAAAACATTTCAATTACACAGGCTAGTCTTATTGTACATTTGTTTTCTTTCTAGAGTGAGAATTAGAAATCTGAGGATTCTATAGAGAATACTGGCAAGTTGAAGACTGAATAGAGATTTTTGTCTTTCTTTTCTCCATACTTTATTTCCATTTTTGATGCACATAATAACTCTATTAAACTGGATGATGTTTTCTCAATTTTTATTTTTCTCGAAGTGCTCTCAATTACTTTATGCAAGTTAAGGTGCCGTCAGATGATTTTAAAGATAGGCAAGACCCTAAATGGGCATGCATTGAACACTTTATTTGCCTGCTGCCAGCATTATCAGTGTGCCGGTGTGAGGCTTTGCACTTCCCAGGAACCGGTCGTCTCGTGAGTTTTCTTCCGCATGTGTGAGATCTAAGACCTGGTCTCGTAATACCAAATCGTTACTGAATACTGAAGTGCTTCTCTTTCTATTTTACAAGGTAAATGCTAAAAAATATACTATTCAACTCTTCATGGAAGGAATTCAATAAAATTAGTGTGTTTTAGAAAATGACTGAATAATAAAAAGAATAGTCATGCCTCAGGTAAATGTATCCCAAGTACTTAACCTCTTTTTTTTTTCTCACAGAAATGATACAAGTAGGTTTGTAAATGTATTAGCTAAAAAAAGCAATAGTCCGGAATGGAAAGACTCAGCTTCCAAGAACAAAGAAAATTACATTTGTATGGGGCTGATTAGGATTTCAACACGGGATGACACAGATTTAACCAATTTTTAAAATATGCTCCTGAGAACAACTTTTGTATTTAATCAGAATTACACATTCATGTGTGGTTGTATATATCACACATAAAATCACATTATTAAGTAATTTCATCTTCACTATGGGATTTAGTTATGAAAAATATGGGCTCCTTCAGGCCTTCTAATGGGTTGTTTGACATCTTCAACTATATTCAACATCTGTTAAAATCACATTTTAACGAAGAAACAAGTAGAAAACATCTTTAGATCTTAAACGATGGAAAAGCACAGGGAAAGGGAAACTCAACGTGATTTGAATATTTTACATTGATTGACATATTTATGCCCTCACAGGTGCCATACACAGAGATTTTACAAATCTCTTTCAGTTTTAAAATTTATAATATTTCTGCTTTGGAAGGTCAGAGAGTGAGAGAGGCAGAGAAAGGCTTCAGTGTCCTTACATCTCTTTTCCAATTCAGTAGAGTTTTGTTTTCACACTTAAAGACTTTTGCACTTAGTAAAAAGTTTCAGACAGAGAGAGAAATGCACTGATTTTTACTGACATTTAGTTAATTGCTTTGTACAATGATAAAACTTCTTTATATCTCCTCTTACTCTCTTCTTTTTACGGAACTTTATGATTAAAGCACAGAACAGGAAATCAGCACAGATCCATAAAGACTTAAGAGGGACACTTGTTGATACCAATACTAAAACTTGCATGAAGAGAATAAAAAAGAGAGAAAAGAAAGATGAACTTGGTATAAAATGAAAGACAGGATTATATCTGGAAGAGTATTTCCTGGTGAATTCTTTCTTACATCCAACATAGACATAAACATTTTTCAAGGCATTCCAAAGCTAACAGATGATTGAATAATAGGTTTGTAACCTTTCACATTACAGATGAGAAAGTTATGACTTACAGGAGATAACAGGATTAAATTATGTGTACTAGTACATTTATTTGCTTACTTAAATAAATATTTAAAGCTGACTACTAATGCATAAGGCAATATGTCAAGCACTAGAGAACAAATACCAATATATTATTCTCCCTTCCTCCACAAAGTAGTCCATGTTCTTAGAAGGAAAAGGCAACAGTAAGCTTAAGCAGAAAATACTTCTGTTGGAAATACTATTGTAAATTTAAATATATAAATAAAAGGGCAAATTGTCCAGAACTTAAGTTAACTGCAACTGTCTTCATTTGAAGACATACTTTATCATGAAGGAAGCAATACTATGAGTGCACTGGTTTTAGAGAGCATACAGTAGTTTAAAAGGTTCCACCCAGGCATGGGCTCAAATGGTTGTCGTCAGGAATTCTACTAAATAATTAACATGATATGGTTTGTGTCTGGATGTCTGTGTCCAATGCATCATGTAGTCATGGGGTGGGGGACACTTCTGGGAGGTGTCTGAATCTCGAGTTTGTAATTGATTCATGGTCTAAAGATAGGATTATGGGTATGAGTGTTAGTCCCACTCGAGGGTGGTTAGCAGTAGAAAATAAAAGGCACAGAAAGAGCCTTGTCTCTTTTCTCTCTTTCACTCTCATTCTCTCTCTCTTGCTCTTTCTTGTTGTTTTTGCTGTCTTCTACCACTTTGAATGTTTTATCCTCTGCCATGTGTCACCCTACCTTGGAGCTAGCTGATTACAGACTGAGTCATCTGCAAACTGGGAGCTAAATAAACATTTGTTCCTTTAACTTTAGGTGTCAGGTATTTTGTCTCAACAATAAGAGAAATCCAGTTAAAATAGAATTCAGTACCAGAGAAGTATGGCCGTGGCTGTGACCTTACCTGGCCATGTGGCTCAAGAACCCTCAGAACTGGCTTGTTGGAAGGCGAAGAGTTGGGAAAAATTGAAGATACCCACAGAAAAGGTAGAGCTGGAGTGCCTTATGCTATTCCATATGGGAGATTCTGGTCAGAGCTCAGAAATCATAAAGCTAGTAAAGACTAGGCTTTGGAGGTTTCTACTTGGGAAAAAGATTGCATTGGTTATTGCACACCAGATAATATATGTTATTCCTTGCCAGAAAGTTTGTCTACATTTTACTCAAGTCCAGAGACTTTGCCTGAGACTGAGATTAAGGAAGGCTGTCTAATCTGGCAGAAGAAATGGCAAGGCAGTCCAATCTTGATGCAGTGGTATGGGCAGTGTTTGGGGCTTTCCACCATATCTGTGCTAAGAATCAAGAGTAAGCAGCCCTGCAGAATTATTTAGAACATTGTGTTTTTCCAGAAAGGAAGCTTCAGTAAAGCTGTGGGCTGCAACAATAGAGCAGAAACGATCTTGATAGTTGCAAAGGAATAAAAATAGAAAAATTGGCCTGCATATATAACAAGAAGCAAAAGGACTCCATGCTTTGCAGCCTCAAAATTCCCAAAGTGAAAAACTTTGCCTTCAGAAAAAAGCTTCAGAGCACCTACGGCTGAGGATCAGCTTGATGCAGTACAAGCAAGTAATAATTGGTATTAATAAATTGGGGTAAGAAATAAATTGAAAGTGAGTCCTAGGCCTATGTGACTTGTGCCAAGGGCCCCAGATGCTTTAAGGGCACATCATTGTTAAGCCAATGGCTAGAAGCAAGGGTAGCAACCAGCCTATGAAGTTCTAGTCCCTCAAAGCAAGATAACATGGGAACTGAGGACTTTGACTCATGCAAATTCTGTCTAACTCAGTATTTGAAGTCAGTAATGATGTTACTAGTTAACCTTGACTTGTTTCTATGTGATTTTCCAAAAATACATTGCTCCTCAGTTGTTAAACTTTGACAATGTCAGTAGTTCAGCACCACTGCTTCCTGTAGCACACCAGCACACCCCCTACCATGCTGTGCACCTAATAAAAGCCAAAGACACTGGGCCTTATGGTCCTAGTTATCACTGGGCTTTGCCCATCCTCATGCCCATTGTAGCTAAAATATATGTTTTCTCTGTGTTTTGTTCTTTTGTAATATCTTTGAGCAGGAGATCAGTGATACAAGGCCTGGGCCCTGATAACCTAGCATGTTCTGGAGTGGCAGAATACTGTAGAGAATTCCTCAGAACTGGCTCCCTGGAATTGGATTAAGAATGCTCAGTGGTCCAGCACTCAACCACTACAGTCAATAGAGAGGGAAGCCTAGCCATTGCTCCTACTGGCTGCAGACTTTAGCATTATGCATATGGTGCTAGATTTAGGTGCATGTAGAAAGGAAGACTTGTGATATCAGTAAGGTTTACATCAAGATTTCAGAAGGCATTAGAGTCTAGACAGTGTGTCTCTGAGAGGGCAGTGTGTGAACTATGAGTATGAAGCCAAAGATGCAGTGGAGATACCAGAAGTTTGAAGAAGCCAGACATGTGGATTGTCTGAAGAAAACTATAAGGAGAGAGCAGACTGGACCCAAAAGAAGAGCCATGGGAACTACAGCCACCAGAAGTGCCATAGGAGTAGAGCCTCCAAAAACCTTTGAAAATCACATCTTACCACATATTTCTTTAGTTGCTGTACAAAACTACAGATCTTAATATTTTCCCTGATTGACTTTTGATTTGCTTTGGTCTCATTTCTTTCTATCTCCTTCTGTGCACCTTCTATGAAGTATAAGTGTTTCTCTTCTGCCCTTGAATGCTGGAAGTGTTTAACTTTCTTTTCATTTGTACAGAGGCTTACAGCTGAGTTGACCAGAAACATCAGAAGACTCTCTTGACTTGGACTTTTGAGCAAAGCTGAAACTATGAGGACTTTGTCAACTCTTGGAGGTGGACTACATGTCTTCTGCATAAAGAGATGTGCCCGAGTCTATGGGAAATGAGGGGAAGAATGCTAGTTTATGTGTAGATGTCTTCCTAAAGCCTCATGTGGTCGTGGTGGCAAGGGCTTTTGGAGGTGGGTGAATCTATATTTTGTAATTGATTCATGATCCAATTATGGGATTATGGTGTGATGCTATACCCACCCTAGGTAGCCTGCATGCATAAAATTTTAGGGGCAGATTCTCTCTGTCTGTCTGTCTGTCTGTCTGTCTGTCTGTCGCTCTCTCTCTCTCTCTCTCTCTCTCTCTCTCTCTCTCTCTC
>NDGM011177450.1:0-15366 GCA_002564305.1 Octomys mimax | reverse complement strand
TCATTTTGAGTGTCGGGTATTTGTCCCAGCAACGAGAGAAGAGTAACTAAGACAGTGGTCTAAGTAACTGCCTGGCAAATGCAAGGACCCAGGTTCCATCCCTGGTACCACATGCCATGCTGGCCCCAGAACCTTGAGCATGCCATGCTGGCCACTGAAACCAGGTGTGGCAACACACGCCTATAATCCCAGCTTTGGGGAGGCTGAGACAAGAGGATCACTACGAGTCTTAGCAGAATAAGGAGACCCTGTACCAAATAAATAAATATTTTAAAAATAAAATACAAGAGAAAAGATTTATTGGCTCATGTCTTCAGTGGTTCCAAGCCATGATCAGCTGGCCCTGTTGCTCTTGGGCCAGTGCTGAGGCGGCACCTCATGGCAGGTGTGGGTGGTAGTGCAGAACTGCTCGCTTCCTAGCTTGTGAGTGAAGAAGAAAGGGACCGCAATTGGGTTTGTCCCATAATCCTCATAATCCCCTTACCATCCATACAATAGCCATTAATATGTTAAAGAAACGGCAGCACTTACCACATTTATTGTAGTACTGCTTGCAATAGCCGAGAAAGACACAGAATCTGCCTCAGTGTCCTTCAGTGGATGCGTGAATAAAGATAATGTGGTGTGGACACCAAAGTGAGCAGTGGTCACTTGATCTAAAAAAAAAAGTGATCTCAGAGAAGGAGAAAAGAGAATAGTATGTACCAGTCAGATTGCACCAGGGTGCAGCTGAACGAGAGGAATGACTCCCGATTTGTATAGTGTAGTGGGGTAACTATCGCTAATGACAATCAACTGACTACTTCACTAATAGAGAATTTCAAAAGTTCTCGACACAAATAATAAAGGTCCGAGGTGGTTGAATTGCCAGTTACCCCAATCTCATTGCTACGCATGGTATACCCAGAAATGTCACACTGTGCCCCCATAAACAGATACAATTACTTATAAATAAATAATACATTTATGTATTCATTTACAAATAAAAATACATTAAAATTACTGTGTATTAAAAATCTAAAGATCTGGAGAATAATAGGGCGGTGATTTCACAGCAATATGGATGTACTGGGTGTCGCTAAACCTTACACTTAAAAGTTAAAATGGTAAATTTTATATATATTTGACCATAATAACGCACTATTTCTAAAAGCGCTACAGGACTCCGTTGAGCCACAGCGGCCCCTCCTGGCGCTGGTCCGGTCAACAGCCTGGCGATTTAGACATCTATTCTGTAGACATCTATTCTTTGGCCACCGCCATCCTGACCCCTCTCACTCTGGAAAACCTAAAAGCAAGAGACGCCTTGTATTTTTTCATGCCAACAAATTCTCTCCTTGGCAGGGCGGGCCATTAGCACGGAGTGCGAGCGGCTCAAGGGCGCCTCCCGCAGCCTGGCGGAGGGCGGACGGCCGCTCTTAGCGGACTTCAGGAGTCCTTTTCAGCGCCGACCGCCTTTCATCCTCAGCAGGGTTTGTGAAACCCTTCAAGACGGGTCACAAAGCCCACAGCTCGCGCGAGCCGGAGTCTGCGCAGAAGCAGAGCCTCCGGCACCCTGACTCCCTTTTATTTTCTTTCATGCATCCTTGACCTAGATAACGGGCTTAGAAGAAGCTCTTTTTATACGTGATGTATTCAGATAAGTTAAATCCCCCGAGAGCCATGTCCCGGGGCGGATCCAGATAGTTCAGCGGCTCCCACTCACCCCACCCCAAGACTCTTGAGCGTTCAGGTCCCAGAGAGCAGAGGCTGGTCTAGAACCTCCGCTGGGATTCGACCCGACCCCCTCCAGCCTCCCGAACCTCGTCGGCAACAGAGAAGCTCCGGAGGCACCGCCCTGGCTGCCTGCACCACCTCGGCCACCTGCCAACTGGGGATTGGTGGCCTGGGCCATTCGAAGGATGGTGCTATGGGCGGTAAAGGAGAATTTTTACAGGTAAACAAGGAATGTAGAAAAGACAGCAGAGTAATTAGACCAGCGAACGAGGCCAGCAGGAGAGTTTTCAGAGAAAGGAAATGCAGTTACACGGACGAACCGTGTTTTTCGGCATTGTGTTTAAAATTATATGCTTACTGTTGTCATTTTGACAAGGCCGTTTTCCTCCGGCTTCTAGAAGGTTAGCTGTAGATGAGAATGTGACAGGGAGGTCTATACAAATCAAAGAGGGGTCAGAGGTCACTGCAAGGGCCGGAGGCGCCTTACATCAAAAGATTTGTTGCCGTGTTGTGGCCACCTATTGAAGGCAGGATGTCTTTAAGAAATTCTTATGCTGAGATACAGTTATCCATTGAGGGTGTCGACGCGTTTATTGCCAGTAGGCAGCCACTACAGCCTGGACGTATTAGTATGGTACCCCAATTCTTGTCTCTGCCTGCCAAGGAGTCACTTAAAATCATTTTTTGATTTGTTTTTGTTTGGGGTTTTCGAGACAGGGTCTTGCTATGCAGTTCCGGTTGGCCTCAAACTCACTGTGTAGCCCAGGCTGGCCTCAAACTTGTGGCGAGCCTTGCGCCTCAGCCTCCTGAGTGTTGGGATTACAGGGATGTGCCACCTCGCCCAGCACTTATGATCCTCGAGGATCCCGCATTCCAGTGGCTTGGCTGTTGGGTTTGTCACAAGGACTGTGGGTGAGGTTACTGAGAATTGTCCCAGTGTTTTGGGACCCCTCCAAGGGCTCCAGGGTACCACTGTGTGCACCAACATTTTAACACTTCCTGGAGCATTCTCAGGCCTGGTGAAGTGGGGCTCTGAGCTTACTGCAGCAGCTTTTCAATATCTCCCTCCCCCTCCTGCACAGCAGCTTCTAAACCAACAGCTACCCTTCGGCATGGTCTACGCAGGCAAACAGACGTCCCCCAGGCTTCCCGCACTGTCTGTCCTCGCACTGATGGACCCCACCCCATGGGCCCCTATTGGGTTTTTAATCTTCCCACATGGGATTCCTGTGAGCTCCAGGCCGTGCCTGGTCAGGCATGGTCCATCTCCAAGAAATGGGATCCAGAGAGGGGTGAGCCCCAGCTGCTAATGCTGAGAGAGAGCTGTGGGGCTACCACGTGCCCCACATGATTCCATTTCACTCCACATCTTCTCTGAGCTCAGCCTGCCTCAGCCTCCTCCTGCTTCTGAAGTCCTGGCATCTACCCTATAAAGAGCAGGAAAGGTCTTGGGGACAATCCTACACTGGGCCCCAAGTTGCTTGACTGGCTTTCTTGAGATAAAAATCTTGCTCAGCTCATTGTCTGAGCACTATGGAGACTGATAAGAGGCCATTAAATCTTTTTCAAGCCATGTTCCAAAAATTACCTAATTTTAGTGTGAGTTTCCAGAGACTCTACAGTCAGCACAGGAGACAAATACAACCAATGTTCCTTTCTGTTTGTATGGTCTGGGTCCCTGGCAGTTATTTCCTGGTCCAAGGACCCAGAGACAGCACATGCTGTGGCCTCTGTGACCTTTCTGTGCTTGGATATGCAGCCCAAATGACCCTCTTCCCCACCCGTACTCCCCAGTCCATCCTGGGGGTGCATTAGGTCTGAGAATCGTTCTCAAGCTGGCTCCAGGCCCAGCCCTACAGCAGCATGTGGGGAGTTTGACAGAAACACAAATCCTCAGGCCTGAGCAGAAGTACAGACTCAGCAGGGCCCTGGGTGTGTCGAAGTCCTGCGCTCCCTGGCTTGTGGGCCTGAGCTCCAGGTGACACGCTCATGCCTTCCACCTGTCCCACATCAAGACTGTTCGCCCTCTGCTCACCCTCCTAGGAATCGCCATGCATGGAGAGCAGCGGCTCTCAGCTACCTCTTAGCATCACCTGGGGAGCGTTCCCCAACTACAGATGCTCTGGCACTGCCCCCAGAGGTTCTGATTTAATGCAGCTGCCAGGAGCTCAAGTGGCCCACACTGTTCTAATGCACAGGCAAGGGCTTCCGGCTTGTCCACCATGAGCTCTTAGCAGAGCTGGTGCCTGTCAGTGAGCACCTGGGTATTCTCCTCCTTCCTCCTTCTCCCAGCACAGAGGAGGTAGTTTGTTCCCTCCAATTCAGCAGGCAACAGGACAGACTCCTGGGAGGCGTCACCAGGGTGGGCGCTCTCCAATCTCCAACCTCCACCCCCTACTGGCTGTTGGACTCTGGGAAGCTCAAATCGTCTTCCTAGGCCTCAGTTTCTCCATCTGTAGGATAAGAATTATGCCAACGTTTCCTTCCTTTCCTCAAATCAGTGAGCCAGTGAATAGTCTCTTGGCAGAAAATAAGTCTTTGATTCTAAGAGCTTTTAAAAGATCGGAACTTGTCTTTTGTATAGAATTGCCAGTATCGATTTTTCTCTTGACTATGGGAAGAACATGTGAGTTGGTCAATTTTGTGTTTGTCTGGTATTTACAGCTATGAGCTGTCACACAAACAAATAGGTCCAGATAAAGAAGCCGTTGCAATGGTTGTTATTCTTTATTCCAAGCCCAAACTGTCGCAATGGGGCCCAGTAGGAGACATGTTCATGTTCAACCTGACTCCTCCAAGTTCACAGACATGTCCATACCTCAGCTTCCATTCAGCCATCCGCCCTTCCTCCTAACTCCTCTTTGCTGTCCAGCCCTGCAAACCCCATGTGATAACCAGCCCATAATACTTCCCGGCCAGCATCAGCCACCCTACTCACTAAAATCCAGACTCCCATGAGCTACATACAAGTCAAGTGTTCCAGGAAGGAGAAGATCAGCAGATCAAATGTTCCCTAAGTTAGTTGCTTAATTTCTATTTTGTTTTTGTGTATGCATTTTTCTCTTCCATGAAAACAAAATCATTTTCTGTTACCTTCTCTTCTATATCCTTTCAGTAGTAATAGGATTACACAGGTCAGCAAATGAAGCCCTTCTTATTTTCTATGGTCCCTCCCCTCTGAGGGAATTCTCAGACCCCAATATATGTGACTACCTGTCACACACAGGAAAGCACCAGACAGCTGAGTGGTTCTCTGGATTCCCATTTCTCAACTCATTTTCTGTTGCAGTAACTGAATAGCAAAGTCTGAGTAACCAATCAGGAAAAGGGTTATTCAGCTCCTGGTTCTGAAGGCAGGGAGGGATGTTCAAGATTGGGTGGCACACATGGAGAGGTCCTGCTTGCTGGCAGGGACTCTACATAGTCCTGAGGCACCGCAGGGCATCACTGGGCATGAGAGACCAAGCATCCTAATTCAGGTCTCTCCTCCTCAGTTGATAAAGCCACAGTCCCTTTGGATTAGGGCCCCACCCTTCTGGCTTCCTTCAATTTCCCTCCCTGAGGCTGTACCTCAAAACACTTCACTCAGATCAAGTTTCTACCTCTTTGTTTTCACAAATGGTTTGGGATTTTTTTATGAGTTTTGCTGGGGGCATTTAAGCCACAGCTACTTGTGTGTCCCTTAGCAGACTGTGAGTTCCCTGGAGTCAGGGGCAGGAATTCCCAGAGCTTGGCACATACAAGGCTAAAACGTTGTTAAAGGAGTGAATGTGTGGGTCCCTATCTATCCTTCCCATCAAAGCACGCTCTTTGTAGGGAGGCAGCTAACCTCATACGTAAACGCCTGGTTTGGATCCTTCTAGATTCCTTGCTTTGTCATACAGAGTGTCTAAAGACAAAAGAAAGCATTAGATACAGAAAAGAAAGGAAAGCAGAGTTAGGAGAAAACAGGAGAAAAAGAGTTAGGAGAAAACACTGATAGTAAATATTGGGCAGACATTTATATTGTCCTCCTGCAAGGCTAAGCAGCACTGCTAAATCGAAATATGGCTGATCATTTCCCAGGTAATTTCCTTGGGAATGGGGGGTACCTGCACGTGAACAAAGACTATGCAGTTTTTCTTTTCTCTAACAAAAGACAAACTCTCACTTTTTAAATTTGTATTTATGATTCGATAATTCCTTTTTTTTTTTTTTAATCGGTACCTTGCTTTCCCTGGGAAATGCCACTTCTTCTAGAAGAACTCATCCTGTATTGCTATTCCTAAGTGGCAACTTTTGATGCCAACGGTGGAACTCGGTCAACAGCTCATGTTTCAGCTGAAAATCAGGTATTGATTTTTGTGATAAGTGAACAGGAATAAGAGGATGTGATGTGAGAGCCTGGTTTATTTAGGACTTCAGGATACAGTGACATCTCAAATATACAGGCTAGTGGCGCCCCAGCAATGCCTAAGGCCAGTGTTGTGTCTTAAAACATATTCCTCATCCTACCAGTTTCTTCTTATTTTATTCTTTTCCTGTGCTCATTGATCTGGCCCCAGCTAAGAAGTGGAGAGTCGTCAAGGTAGTCCTCCATCTTCCTTTTCTTCCTCTTTTCCATCTTTCTTTCTTTCTTCTTCATTGTATTTTATTTATGCATTTTGGGTATTTTTGAGACAGAATCTCACTGTATAGTTCAGGCTGCCTTCGAACTCACCGTGTAGCCTACGCTGACCATGAGCTTGCAGCAATTCTCCTGCCTCAGGCTCCTGAGTGCTGGGGTGACAGGGGCGCATCACCTCACCCTGCCTTTCTACTTTCATCTTGGTCAGTGGAGTTGCTGGAACGCTGAGAGGAGCAGCTCCTCCACATCTGAGCAATGGCGCTGGCTGGGGCTGTGACTCAGCCGGACCATGTGTGTCCAGCATGCGCCACACCCTGAGTTTGATCTCCAGCACTGCAAAATACTAAATATAGTGCTGAGTTTCACTTTCTCTGTGAAAAGAATATATCTAAACTCTTACAGACTTCTACATTGATCACGAATTACTAGAAAAACAAAACTAAAAAAAGCTATTTGAAACACAAGCCCTTGAGGCTGGGGATATAGCTCAGTGGCATAAGCACCCACCTGACAGAGCAAGGTCCTGAGTTTGATTCCTAGTACCACCCCCCAAAAAAACCCCATACACCCTGAATGTTATTAGGTTCAACAGAGAGAAAACTACTGTCAAGTTGCTGTAAAAGTGTCTAAATGCTTGCTGTCAATTCCTGTACTCACCTCACGGACCAACCAGGAATGAATGGTCTGTAGATCAGACTCCAAATGCCACTGTCTTTGTTAAACAGCAAGAAGGACATCATGTGCCACATCGCAACCCTTAGGTTGGAGGATGGACAGCATCTGTGAAGGGGTCCCATAAATCACACGGCAGCCAGGCACGGTGGCACATGCTTGCAATACCAGCATTCCAGGGCTCTGAGACAGGACTGCAAGTTCACACCCAGCCTGGGAAACTTAGTGACAAGGCAAGGACCTGTCTCAAATTTAAAAAAAAAAAAAATGGCCAGAAGGACCGAGGATGTAGCTCTGTGCCAAGGCCCTGGGTCCAATCCCAAGCATCACATGCACAGAGATCACATGGCCTCGTGTTGTATGTTTCGGGTCGGTGCTGAAAGAAACAAGAAGAAGACCTGATGAATGTAGCTTCAGAGGTCTCACTAAGATTGGTCTCTCTCCAAGTGAGCCCAGAGCCTCAGAAGCATCTTACATTTATTGAGGGCTAAAGGCAGGCTAAGGAATGTGCAGAATTACTTAAGTGAATACAAACTACTATCTCTACTGATTTCCACCATTTGCCTAACACTAGGCTCACACAAATGCTAGCTGATAACACCCCAAGCAAGGGATCAAAGGACAGGGCCCCTGCAGGAGAAGCTGCTATCCACAGCCTCGAATCCCAGCTTTCCAGGAATGTACTAACAAGAAACAGCAGCTGTCCTCGGGCTCTGTCTATTGCTCCCTGCTCTCTTGGGACATTAGGCTTTTGTCTCATATGTGTATTTCTATAGCCTAGGGACACCACAACTGTCTTAGTTATTTGTATGCCTTATGATGCTTTGATGACTTTGAAGTCACCTAATGCTCCATTCCTGTCTTACAGCGTTTAAGAGGGAAGCTCAACATATGCATCCTCTTATCTCATGTCTTAATAAACTGAAACCCTCCATACACCAAAGGGTACGTTCTAGCATGAGTGCACATGTGCGTGAACACACACACACACACACACACACAATCAGTATCATAGTGAAGCATATAGACTCTGAACCAGAGGACATTTGTAAGCTATTTCCACTTGAACTCATTTACTATAAAATACTCATGGGGATTATAACAGCACTGCCCTAAGGTTAAGATGATTCATGACATCGTACATGCAGCTCTGAGAAGAGCAGGCGCGGAACACATGGACGGGACTAGCATTCTTTTTCTCCCCAGACTGAGAGGTCTGTGTTGTCTTGCTCAGCATTTCCATCTGCAAGATGAAGATGGATCTGCAGGCTGCTCGGCACACGAAGCCCAGTCTTCTTTCCTCAGCACCTGGAAACACCTGTTGGTCGGTGGACTCCTAAGCAGGGTTGACCAGGTTCACTGCTGAGTAGTATCCCAACCCCTGCTGTTGCTGCCCTCTGCTGTCACCATCGAGAATTGCACTTAGGTAGCGAGGCTGGTGAACTCAACCCAGGGGAGGAATGGCTAATGTATACTGTGTTCAGGAGTTGACCATACTAGAGTTCATTTTTTTACAGTACCTCTAACATTAAGACTCATCTCTAGGGCTGGGGAAATGGCTCAGTGGAATAAGTACTTCCCTGGCAAGCGCAAGAGCTTGAGTTCAATTCCTGGTTCTGCAAAAAACAAACCAACAAACAAAAAAAGACTCATCTCTCATGACAAACTAGTGCTCATTTTTGTAAAAAAATCCTGTTTTTCTAGAAAAGTTTTTTTTGTGTGTGTACTAGAGATGGAAGACAGGACCTCACGCATGCTAATCCCATGAGCTACACCAAGCCTTAAAAGTTATTTCCTGGTCAGCTGTGACGCGCTGTCCTCCACAGTGCCTTCCTGCACTGGTCACTGCAGAAGGCCAAGCAACCACCAGCAGTGGATGGCAGCCTTGTGTGTTAACAGGCCCTTGCGCATGAGGCAGCCTACAGCTATCATCAGATGTCCCACACACCCGGACAGCAGAGCACACCTATGATCAAACCCATATGATACCTAGGCCATTAGTTTTGACAAACTGACATCTCTTTTCTCCAGCAGGACATTTCTGTGTACAGTTATGCATCCTAAAAGGGGTTATGAAAACACACCATGATGGCCAAGTAATATAGGTTGAAAAGAAGATTTTATAAGCAAAACCTAGTCACCTGTGGTGACTTCAGATCCCTGCAGATTTCAGTTCAGGCTCTACAAATCCTGAAGCTACTGTTTATCCTTTTTTCTTTGTCCCAATAAATCATGTGTAAATTTAGTGTTCAAATATTAGTAATTAAGACTGAAACGAAAGGCCTGGCGATTTCCCAGCTGTTGGCTACCATGTGGACCTTAGTACTTCATCAGATAAGGCTGATGAAGTCGATGTAGCTTGTCAATTTATTATTATTCAAAAAGCAGCCACATTGTGAAAAGATGCAAACGTGTCTATAATTGGCAATAATTGAGCTATACCCATTCTGCATGCTTTTTAGCCAAATCACCAAAATGATGGAAATGAGCCTCCCTCCAATTTGTCTCTTGTCAGAGGGAGATGGGGCTTGACTCATGCAAGAGTTATCTGAATTTATATACCCTCCATTGTGTTGGGAGGCTTTGTGTTAATGTAACAAATACATGACATCAGTCAAGTTTAGAGGAGAAGCTCAACTGGGCATGGTGGTACACTTAGTCTTAGCTACTCAAGGGAGTGAGCCAGAAGGTTTGCAAGTTTAAGGCCAGCCTGGACAACTTGGTGAGATCCTGTCTCAAAATATTAAAGAGTGCTAGTGGTGAAGCTCAAAAGGAGAGTACTTGCCTAGCACGCGGGAGATCATGGATTCAATTCCAAGTACAACAGTAAATAATAAAGAGGAAAGGTTTATTTAGGCTCATTCAGGTGGTTCCATTGCTTTGAGGCTGTGGCAAGGCAGCATGCTCTGGAGCAAAGAGTGTGCCACATCAAAGCTTTGTGCCTCATGTGGCTGGGAAGCAGGAAGGGAGGGACTGACATCCCACGATCCCTTCATATATTGTTTTGTTTTGCTATTCGTGGTACCAGGGATCAAACTCAGGACCTTCACTTACCAGGCAGGCACTCAGGACTGAGCTATCTCCCTACCACCTCACGATCCCTTTGGAGGACATTGGAACCTAAATCCTCCCTCGGGGCCCCACCTCCTAACGGTTCCACCACCTCCTGAGCTGAGAATCAAGGCCTTTGGGGTATATTCCAGATCTGAACTATAACACCAGTCCTACCTTGATGAGATTTTCGAGCAAGTTTAGTTGCTACTCAGCATGAAGACAGTTGCCTAGCTACCATGTCCCAACTGGGTGTCTATTTTTCTCTAAAAGAAGGGCAATTGTTTGGGGTAGACAGTATCTGATACCTAGTATTCTATCAAAGTAAATCTAAACGTTGAAAGATATGACACCAGTTCTTCATGTTTGTCCCCTTCTTATGCTCCAAAGTTTAGCTCTGTGCACCACAGTTAATAGGACTACTGACCTGTAGGGTCCTTTTAACCTCAGGGTGTGATTCTCGACTAGCACTATGCCTTCTCTACTTTAGTAAGAACAACTGACCACCAGAGGGCAGTAAGACCACCAGGCTTCAAGGCTTGACAAGGTCACAAAAGAACAGCCTGATGGCACATTTAAACAAAATGCACCTGTGATTCTTGAAATTCTTATTTCAAATATGTCCCTCAAAGTGCTTTACCTGCATGCCTTACAGAGATTCCGTGTTGTGCTAGAAGTCCAAGAGGCCATGACCTCCCATAGCTCAAGGCTAAACTGTGAGTTTAAGAAAGAATGGCTGCCCTTTCTCCCCACGTGGGCCCCCTTTTCACTCCCTGGGCCTGTGTGAGCACGAGGTGCCAGGCACTGTTCTATGAACTCAGGGTGCTTCCATTAACTAAGCAGGGAGCCTGGACCTTGTGGAACTGACATTCTGCGAGCCTAAATGAGTAAGTTATTGTAAGCGTCAGGAGGTGATGAACTGTGAGAGGAATGAAAAGATCTGGGCACAGGCGCGTGAGACGCAGGGCGAGACTGCAAATGTAGGCAGAACGGTGAGAACAGGCCTTGAGTAGGGGACACTGGAACTGAGAAAGACAGGCAGTGCAGCTCACGATGGAAAGTGTCCCAGAAGCAGGGAAGGCCACAGGGCAGAAGCCTGAGTAGTAAATGAGGTCAGGCTGGGAGAGACATAGTGTAAACACTCTGGTATACTGAGTGAAGTGGGAACCACTGTAAGATTTTGGAGGGAGGAGACTTCTTTAAAGTGTTTCACCTTAACTGAAAGATGAGAGCAGCCTTGAGGAGCCTGATGGCCTACGGAAGTTTCCCAATACTCAGTTTATCAGTTCATCAAAGAGCATAAAATGTAGGATTGCTGTGAAGATCCTGCACATAGCAGCGGGTGCAGTCACACTCACCCTGCCACCTGCTTCACACACGTGCTCATTTCATTCCTTCGACACTTAGGATTTTAATGCACTCTGTTAAAGACAAAGGAGATATGGTAGGGTAAGGTCGTGACTGGCCCTCAGGTTAAGGTAAACAGAACCCCTGGAAGACAGAACTTCCTTCCTAAGCCAGGAACAGTCGCTTCTGTGACAGGTGACCCCAATGGCAGCACTGCCTTCATCACGCAGTTTCCCTAACTTTCGTCCCCGCTTCTGACTCAGGACTACCTGCAGAAGGCCAAACGCACCCCGGCCTGCTCCCATCGCCGCAGCGTTCCCCCCTCCACCTGCCCCGAGTTGCTGCTGCCAAGAAACTAGCGCCAGGGCCTCAAGGCGGCCGACTCTGGCTGCAGCGGGCTTCAGAGCTCCGCGGCCTCTCCTCTGGCTGTTCTCCTCTGGCTGTTCTCATGTATTTCAGCATGCCGGCCTCCCGGGAGAGAGCTGAGTCAGATGCACAGCCTGGGCCTCGGGTCACCTCCACGCAAGACCCCGGTGGCCGGGCGGTGAGGACAGCTGGTCGCTACACGCGGGGTCAGGAAGGGGTTGGGGCTCGTGGTGCCTGGAGAGTGGAGAAGGGACAGTCTCCGCAAGAGCGGGAGGTAAGAGCCAAGGGACTCTCCCGAGCGGGCCACTGTCACCGCAGCGGGGCATGGGCGGAGCTTCCCGTGCACGCTCTCTGCGCACCCGCATACCCAGCTCCCGCCCACCAGGGCTGACGTCACATCCGGCGGCCGGGCGTGGGGGCGGTGTCGGCCGGGGTCGCGGCTCTGTGGCCTGCTGGGCGCGCGGGTGTCCAGGCACCGCCCGCCCACGCGCGCCCCCCCGAGGCTGCGGTGCAGCAGCGCCCACTGCCGGGTTTCCGCCGTCTCCCGTGGACCCGGGTGTGTTTCCACTGCTGGAGGTGAAGCGACGGTGGGACCTGGGGGCGAGGACCCGGTCGTGCTCAGCCTTCTGGGCCGGGGCGCGCGCCCGGGCAGCAGGTGGCCCTGACCGTGCTTCTGCCAGCCGGGCGCCTTTGCCATCACAGGGAAAGTCTTAGAATGAATGGGTGGCTAGACAACAGGGAGCTTTGAATACTTTTGAAAAGCACATCCCGGCTCATTCTGTATTTTAATGTTTTACGTTCTTTTCGTAAGCATCCCGTCGTGAGAGCTGAGAACTCAGAACTGTGTTTCCTAAACGAATCCTCATCTTCGCTGTGACCGAATGGTTCAGGATTCAGAGGGCATCTTTTCAAAATAAGGAAGAAACCTCAGGTCATGGGGTTTCTAAAGTAACTGAGCCCTTCTTGCCCCAGCACCTGAAGTGATTGAGTGAGGCAGTGCAGTATTTTTGCAAAAGGCATTATGACTTCACTGTTCTTGAAACACCAACATAATTCGAGTTTTTCTTAATGCGAGATGGCCAACATTTGGATAGTTCTCGTACAACAACCGGGGATCATGGAGCTGTTAAGTCTTCGGGCCAGATTTTACCTTGCTTTTCTACCTCCAGTTTTTTGGGTGTCACTTGTCAACTTGCCTGTTCCTTACCCTCTTCTGGTTATAATTTAACAGTGTGGATCCACCGTGGCTTTTGAATTTTGATAGTTACATTTGATAATATTGTGTTTAAAAACAAAATAAGGGAGGAACTTGTGACTTGTTACTTTTTTGTGATGTAAATTTTCATGTTACAAAATACCCACTTTAGAAAGCACAGCTAAGTAAAAGACAATTAAAAGTGTGTGGAACCCTATTATCTAAAGATCATTATTGTTACTATTTTGGAACATAGTCTTAATTTGTAGTGCATATTTTGTTAAACAGTATCTACTGCTTGGTAGCCACTTTGTGCAGCATCATACACTTTTGCCTGTCTTCCCTTTTCAGTAACTTATGTATTTGCATGTTCTTAATGGCTACAGAATGTCCATTGTCTAAGGGCCCTTATGCAGTCTTTTTTAGCAAAGTGTGGTTGGCTTGAGTTTTGGCCAAGGTGCATAGGTGAGATTGTGTCAGGTGGATAAATGTGAGATTAACATGAAGCCCCCTGCCACAGCAGGTGCTGTATCATGGCACATCTGACTAACTGAAAAGGTGGAGAAAATCCTTGGCAGATTTTCCAGCTTGTCATTCTTTGTCTCTAGGTGTTCCTCCCCACCAAGAATGAAACATGACTGAAGACTCCCAGAGAAACTTTCGTTCAGTGTATTATGAGAAAATGGGGTTTCGTGGAGTGGAAGAAAAGAAGTCACTTGAGATCCTCCTGAAAGATGACCCCTTGGGTGAGTTTCACGTGTTTCCTTAAGCTTATAGGTTCAGCTGGGTGTGATGGTGCACACCTGTTGTCCCAGCTACTTGGGAGGCCAGGGCAGGAGGATCAGAAGTTTGAGCCCAGCCCTGGCAGCTTAGTGAGACCCTGTTTCAAAATAAAAGCAGAAATGAGCCGGGATGTAGCTCAGTAGGAAGGCCCTGGCTGCAGTCCACACACACATGCACACAAAAGCTTATTGGTTGTCAGCCATTTCAACTATTTTGTAGTAAATATCACCTTCAGAGACATCCAGGATATTTGTTACTTGTTATATTCTTCAGGGATGTGATGACATTGGAATGGTATGTTTTGAGAAAAGTTCTGGAATTTTCAAAGTTTTGCTTCTCTGACAGGTTTTTGCAAGGTCTTTTAAACGGTGACATTTGTCCTCGCTGACCCTTTGTGCTTCCTTCCTTCAGTTTCAGATATGTCACCATAGCTTCTAGGTAAACACGCAGTGACTTCAGTCACGATTGTCTTTTGTGGAAATACTAAGACTGCATCGTATGTCGATGTTTTGCTTTATCTTAAGCTAGTGATAATGAAATCAGCTGTCAAAGTAAAGTAACTTGGACCCTAGTTAAAAGTGCTTACATTCGTAGGATGCTATTTATTTGTTGTTTTGTTTTGTTTTGTTTGTGCTGGGGTCAAACCCCAGGCCTCACATTTACAAGGCAAGTGCTATGCACCTTACCCTCCAGAGTGCTTTTAAACTTCAGAAATGCTTCACACCCGATTTTTGGTCTCATTGTGGCATATGTATTTCAAGTGTGTCTGGCATTACAATGCTGCTTTGACAGGAAGAGGACCGGAAGGCCAGGACTGCCAAGTGTGATTTCTTGGGACTTGAGGGCTGGTGGTACATAGCACTTTTCAGCTGGGTTAACTTGGTGGCTTGCTGGCTGCTTTGAGCTTCTGTTCTGTATGTTCAGAATGACAATTCCCCAACTAGGCTTGTAATGTGGACAAAATGAGATGAGTTATTTATTAACTACCGCTAATGTTATAAGGAAGGTGGTAATATATGCAAAATGCCTCTCTTGTTCTATAAAATGCTAATTGTTTTAAATAGCTAAGTTGATACAGATCTAGGCTAGAAATCAGACCAATATATTGCCTTTCCTAAATTGGCTACCATATGGTAGCCTTTCCCTGAAAAAATGTCTCAACTGTCTTTGCAATTAGAAAAAAAAATGTAGGTGTACGTACCTTCTTTAGCCTGAAGAGCTTCTAATTTTTTTTTTCCCTCTAGATATTGAGAAGCTTTGTACTTTCAGCCAGCGCTTCCCTCTCCCGTCCATGTATCGCGCATTGGTGTGGAAGGTGCTTCTAGGTATGAGACCAGAAGTCGGGGAATCTTCAAAGGTGTTGGATAGTGGGGTCACTTGTCATCTCAGTCGGGACGGGCGCATTGGTCAGGCCCGAGTCCGCTCTGGAGCCCCCCTGCGAAAGGTGTTAGGATGGTGACTTCAGGAATACAGTCACTGTTACTCTAGGGCTGTCAGATTAGTAGTGATGGAGAAGGAAGTGATACAGGTTCCCTGGATGGGAAGTGGCGAGGCCGTGGGCTGGGAGACAGGAGAACGGGGCTGCCCATTGCTATGAGCCAGGAATCTGGAAAAAGACCCGGTGGGGCTC
>NDGM011177449.1:0-14679 GCA_002564305.1 Octomys mimax | reverse complement strand
TTAAGATGCGACACACACACACACACACACGCACACACACAGCTGTTTGCTTCCTGGTTACCCCTCCCTGTGGCACTGGCCTCATCTGGGTATAAACATAGACTACCCTACGCAGTTTACAGTTTGGGAAGTTATCATTTGTACCACCACAGAGTCAACTCTTTCACTCCAGGCAGCCCACTAAAGAGTGAACCCACTAAAGGTTCTACAGACCCTGCCCTCAGCCGGGCATCCCGTCTCTAACATCACAGCTCTCTTCTGAGGCTCTCACCCTCAAGTATCCCTTAAATGGCCCCTTTGATCCCGGGAGGGTGAGCTTCTTCTCCTGACTGGAAATTGGATGTCTTGACCAGAGGCAGGGCCCACTGCCAAACCCAAATTTCTCATTCTACTCTGAACTTTCAAGTTATGCAGCTCTGAGGAATATGATTCTGAACTTTTGTGAGGGCATGCACATCTGTGTGCAAATTGTTGATATTCTCCAAATCCCATCCCCATGCTCCTGACTGCTACCTAGATGCTGCTACAGAATGAAGAACCAGACATACTCATGCTTTTCGTGCCCTTGAGGCACCACCTCAGGCCTAGGACATATTACACCTGTGAAATGCTGAAAACACCATCTCCTCTCCCTGGGAGTGGCTCTTTCCCTCTGTCCCAGACTGGCCAGCATCATGATCCCTTCCGTTTGCCCTCCAGAAGTAGAATGGGTGTGAACAGCTTCCTGCTTCATGCAGCACCTGGCTCCAGTAGGATCATTCTCTGAGAGCCAGGGGCTTCAGAGTGAGAGCTCTGTGCCTGGGGTGCTGTGCAGCCTTGGGGAGACCCTTTGACCACTCTGGGAAGGGACTAACTAGATCAGTGATCTCTTGTCACAACCATACCTAACAGCCTGGGCACAAAGGAACAGGGGGTTCTTATAGCCTGGTTGTCATGGCAATGGGATACTAAATGGCCCACAAGGGGCAAAGGTGGTTAGCAAGTGGTCATCTATGAAGAAGCAGGTCCTTTGGTCTATATGAAAAATTGACATGGTGAACTCAATGGGTGCCAGGCCCTAGGACTAGCAGAAGATGTGATCATTGCAGTGGCAGTAACACTGATAGTCGCTGAGCAGCCCATGTGGTGCTCATGCTGCACACAGTGTCCAGTCGCTGCATCCTGCAGGCTGTGAACACTCGCCAATATGTGTATTGTGCCCTGTGCTGGGAGCTGTGTTCATGCAGATGAAGCACATTGCCTTCAGCACTGAGGAGTGGGGACAGAAAAATAAGTGGACTTGTATCAGACTAGATAGGACCGCAGGGTGTCCTAGGCTCACAGAACAGGAAATGGCCACCAAGCACAGGAGAACAGAAAGCTAGCTTATCAGAGTAGAGGGCTGAACTGGGGCAGGAGAGGTGGGTAGCGGTTGTGCAGAATGAGAGTTTGGAAAGAAGGGTGCTCTGGATGGATGAGCTTTCAGAAAGGCACAAAGTGGGACTATGAATGAATGAGTGAGTGAGTGAGTGAATGAATGATTTTCAAGCATGTTTTGAAAAATATATCCTTACTGCCACAGAGAAGTAGTGAGAAACGTGTTGGAGAAGTGTGCATGAGGAAATTGGTAAAGAATCTCAATGTTCTAAAGAGGTCAGAATTTGAGCTTTGAGCCTCAGAAGCTCAAAGGATTTCCCTGAAAGCATGGAAGGATTTTCCACTGTCCTATCTAGACCTTGGTATGGCCCATTCCTCCACTCTATGGAGCTCAGGGTGCATGGGGTACAATTAGAGATGGAGATCCAGCCATTCTGCAAGGAAGGAAGGAGAGTGGCTAAAGCCAGGTCAGTCGGGCTGGAGGGATGGGGCTGATTTGAGAGCCAGTGAGCAGATGGAAGCAACAGGCTCTGGCTAGAGCTTGGGTGGGGGAAGTAAGGAAGAGGAGTGAATCTAAGCAGATTCCCAATTCAAAGTAGGTGAGTGGAAAGCTGGTGGTACCATTCCTATAGACTGAGAACAGATCTGGGCTGAGGACAGAAGTTTGACAATCCACAGCACACACACACAACAACTGTGGCCATGTCATGAGTGGGGCTATCCAGAGCATAATGGGAGCCAAGAGCCAACAGCATGGTAACAGCATGTGAGAAGGGACAGAAAGATCAGGAGTTGATGTGGAGTTATCTGAGAAGGTATGACTGAGGAGCATGTCAGGTAATGTCATGGAAGCCAGTGGGAACCTAGTGGGATGGATGAATCGATGGATGAATGGATGGATGGATGGATGGATGGACGGATGGATGGATGGATGGACAGATGGATGAGTGGGTGGGTGGGTTTGTGAGTGGATAGATGAATGGATGGATCGATCAATCGATGGGTGCATGGGTGGATGGGTGGATTGGTGGGTGGATGGGTGGATTGGTGGGTGGGTGGATGGGTGAATAGACAGATGGATGGACAGCAGACAGATGGATGGATAATGTTAGCAGCAAGCAATGACAAAAGATTTCAGCCAACAAGCAGAAAGACCCTGGAGAGTGCCTGGGAGCCTGTCCATGAAACGGAAGCAGCTCAGAACTTTTTATAGCATTGCAGACGTGGTGATGACAGAGGCTTGCTTTCCTTCAACTGCTCTCTCAACGATCCTTTAAAGTCCTTTCAGAGAAAGTTTTTTCCTCTTCTTTCCATTCTTGCTTGCAAACGGAGGATGATTTTAGAACGCAGCCTTTTTTATTCTGCTAAAGTACATGATGAGTAAAATGGCCTCCCAGTCAGCACTTTCCAATTTTGAAAGATGCTAAAAACTGATCTTTAAGGGCATGTTTCTATTCTTCATGCATCAAAGGCCTGAGGTCTGCTAAAGGGGGTGAAGAACAGCAAGAAGGGAGCACCTCCCCCAAAGCTGGGCCTTGATACAGAGGCCAGGAGGCCACTGTGTGGGTGCAGGTGTGGGTCAGGGCCCAGCTCTGCTCCTGGAGACCGCCCAGTGTGGCCTGATCTCTATAAAACAGACTGTATCCCAGTCCCCTAGAAGATAAGCAGGGCCCATTGCCTGCCCTGGGGGAGAGCCCCAGGTAGGTGCTTGGTAATTGCTTGTTGAACAAATGAAAGAGTTACAGGGACTGTTGAACAGTACTCACCTATTAATCACACTGAGATAATAAACATAATCTCTTTTATACAGCTTTCAAATATAAATTTTCCTTAAAATTTGGCCAGGGAAAGTTATAAAATACTAAGGTCCAGCTAGCTTTTTCTAGGCATTTGCTGTGTGCCAGGCACTGTGCTAAGTGCCTCACAAGGATCTTGAGTCTTTCCAGCATTCCATAAAGTAGGTGCTACTCTTATCCCACCTCTCAGTTGAGGAGATTAAGGCCAAGGTGAGAAAAGGAGGCACCTGAGACCACCCGAGCCTTGGTGGAGCTGAGATTTGGGCAATGCTTGAAGAGACTCTTACATGTGAAGCTCTGTAGACTCCACCAATGTCTTCAGAGAATGAATGTCAAGAAGACAGAAAAGTCTAGCACACTGGGAGAGGATGGACAGAGTCTTATCTCTGCTGCCAGCTAGCTCCCTTGGAAGTGTCTTATCTCTCTTGGCCTCAGATTCCCTGTAAGGAAAGTAAAGATTAGATGATATCTCAGTGCCCATTGGGGTTTGCTAATCACAGATGGAGGTGAGCAGGGGCAATTCCAGGGCCCTTTCAGCCCCCTCCAACCACTATGACCTCCACTTGGTGCAGTCCTGCCCCAGCCTCCCCAATGCCAGACCAGGGAAGACAGCTGTGGAAACCAGGGCAGCCCTCAGAGAAGCAGAGTGGCTAAACAGGATGAGGTTCTGTGCACCAAAGCCAAGTGGAACCTGTGGCTGGAAGTCAGGCCCAGAACTGTTCTCTTCCCCTGGGCTTGCACACCAGGAAATGTGTGACATCACTCACCTTCACCTGCATGTCCTTCTGTCCACAGGGGAATGACGTGAGGATCATACTTGGCCAGTTTGACCAGAACATGGCAGCAAAAGTGTTCTGTTGTGTAAGTAACATGGGGTGTTGTTTGTGTCTGTGATTCACCAAGCTTCTCCTCCCTGCCTGGTCCCACCATGTTTGGAGCCTGGGTTTTGGGGAATAGAGCCTTCCACTTCTTGCTCCCTCTACTCAGAAAGCCACCCCAGGGAGCCAGAACGCAGCCTCCAAGGCCACAGTGACCACTGATGAAACACTGGTGGCCACTGCTAAACACACTTGGCCCCATAGTTTGCAGGTAGAGGGAGATGCCAGACACCAGTTGAGATGGAAGCCTTCAGTCTCCTCCCTGGCCTGTAAGTAGGATGCAGACTCTGAAATTTAGGAGCTGTTAACTCTTCATTCTCTAACCCTGAGTCCTTTATAGTTATCTGTTGCATGATGTGACAAAATATATTTTTATTTCTCAAAACATACTTTTATTTATTTGGACAACCCTGAGAGGCAACTATCATTATCCCGTTTTGTAAATGAGGAAACAGAGGCCCAGAGAAGCAAAGAAGCTTACCTCAGCCATGGTGTGGCAGAGCCAAGGCTCAGTCCTGGTCACCCAATTCTCAACCTACTCTAAACAATGAGTTTTCACCATGATCTTGTACATAGTAATAGACTAACAGCACTGACCTAGGAATACAATCTGTTAATGTCTGCTGCTGTGTCCCCTCCTCCACCCAGGTCAGCAGAATGTCCAACAGAGTGAGGGCCCAGCACATGAGCCATAGTGTACCCAATAGCCTCCTCTTACACTGACATCCTGGGTGTAGTCTCTAGGAGTGACATTTGTCACTTTGTGTCAATAACTTGGGTGAAGTTATAAATAGCCACAGTTATAGTCAAGATTTATAAGGGAATAAATTTAATCTGGGAAGCATAATTTATAGGATTATCCTCTAATATCCACCCAAAGAGTCAAACGCAGAAGGGTGATCTGTCTACACACCAGAGACCCAAAGAATCCAGCCGAGGGCCTGGGTCCCCTGGCAATACCCTCTGCGAGTCCCACTGGAGGCCTAGAGCCCACGACAATGTCTCCTGAAAGTCTCTATCAAGGATCTGCACTAGAAAGGCCCAAAGGCCAGTGGTGAAAGCTAGAAAGTCTGCACCAGAGGAGAGGAAGGATCTGTGCCAGCAGGCTGAGAGATCTACACTGGAGCCAGGATGCGACACTCAATGTAAGGACCAGAGCTTCCTCAAACAGAACCAAAGACATCCTCAGCAATAGTGAGGTCCTGAGCTGCTCCCATGATGAAAACAGCTCCTATCAGGAAAATCAGCATGACACACTTCTCCAGGAGAATTAACAGCACACCACCTTCCCTTTCGGTTCTCCTTTTACGCTGTTGGCAATGATCCACCCCCAGAACCATGCTGATTCAGTTCAGCTGGGTGTTACAAATTGGCCTTTAGTTAATCTACCACTTCCACCTTATCAAAATGGTAGAAGTCATGAACTATGTCAGATGGCTGAGCCAGGGTATGAAAAACCAGAATAGGCTAGAACATTTGATTAAATCCAAGAAGGTAAAATCTAATGATTCTAATTTAAGTTATCTTAGAACAAGTTGAGCTTCCTCCCTTTAAGATGGTGGCAGCAGAACTGGGGAATGGGCTCGCCATAATCCCCACTTTATCACAGCCCTCTGACTAAGGTCACCAGGTGAGTAGAGCTGCCAGAGAACCAAGGTGACCTCAGACTTCAAGTGCATACCAGGGTGGAGTGTCCCTCTGCTCTCTGCTCAGGATGGCCTTGGGTGCCCCACCTCGCCCCTGGTGTCCCCCTCCAGGAGAGATGCAGGGGCTGAAAAGGACAGGAACAGGAACAAGCATGGCCAAGCTGAAGTTTCTGGAGGCTCTGGGTGGCCTCGGCACTCAGGAATCAGCTGGCCCCAGGCTGAGTCCCGGCTCTGCTTCACAGCACTGGGTTGACACATTGTGTGCCTTCTCTGAGCCTCGTCTGTCAGCCAGCACAGTAATGCCCCAGCCCTCCAGAGCCGAGGGGATGCTGAGTGCACAGACACCCTGGCCTGGTGCCCGAGCCCGCAAGCCCGTGGCAGATGTCAGGCTCTTTTAGCATCTCAAGTGTGTGGAGGTGGCATGGAATGGTGATTGTTCTGACGGGCTCTGTGCACTGCCCAGCAGCACCTGGTGACTTGGCAGGAACAGCACAAGGTCCTTCCAGATCTTATGCTGAGGAGGAGCATAAGTGCAGCTGAATGTACACAGAAAATGCAGACTTAAGGACTTTACCCCAGGCCCTTAAAAGCTTAAGGGTGGCCCATTTTATTAAGAAAAATAGAACCAGAATTTGGAGAACATTTTGAGGAAGAAACTGGAGTTTCTCCCCCTGCATCCCCAGGCCTTGGACAGAGCCAGTGTCTGGTGGCAGCTGGTGTTAGCCAACTGGGGAAGACAAATAAGCCCAGGAAAAATAAATTAATAAGGGATCCACGAAGATGCCACCCCAGGCAAAGACAGGAGCATCTCCTTTTTGCAAGCCAAATCAATGTCCTACATGACTGTGAGTTTACCTTTGGCCGTATGCTGAAGTGGCTTCTGGTGGCTTTTGTGGCTGTGAATTATCTAGCTGCCTTCAACACAGTGTGGAAGCCCACCCCACCTCCCACCCTGCCATTGTAGAATCAGGCACCATAAAGCGAGGCTGCTGTTAGAGTCTGCCAGTCCTTCACCAAGAGCCAAGTCCCCATGTAGGACCCTCAGCTGGGACTTGCTCCCAAGAGCGCACAGTGCATCCAGTTAGAACAGAGGTCCTGAAGCAGAGGAGTCTGCTCAGTCTGCACCTGGGCCAATGCTGGAGTGGCAGAGGGAGGGGCTGCTCAGAGCAGACACCCCAACAGTGCTTTTCTGTCCTTGTCATGGGCCACACAGAGACCGTGGCTTTGCTGTCTAAATGCAGCATATTGCTGTGTTCTTGAGATTGGAGCTGCCACCCAATGGGAGGGCTGATGCAAGTGCGTGCCAGGCTATTTATAGCCCTGTGCCAAAATGTTCATATTGGCTCTGACACACAGTTGGTCGGTCTCAATTTGCCCACACTCTGAGCCACATTCTAGTTTCAGTGCTACCAGCTGTGTGTCCTTGGGCAGGCCACTTTACATCTCTGGTCCCAGCTGCCTGAGCTAGGATGGAAGCAGTGATCTCTGTTCTATCAGCCTCATACTGTTGTGATTTTTAAGCAAAGCCACCAAAGGGAGGAGTCTTCCCCCAGCTTTGAACTGCTCTGTCAATGCAGAGTCGTCACTCCTCTTGCTGGGTACCTTCCTCTTGTGTGGGAAGGGAGGAAGCAAAAGGAACCTGAATGAAATGAGGGAAGTGGATTTTGTTTGAAATATTCCCGTCGTGCTTGTAGTTCATGAGAACTAGAACAGTTGATGGGTCTGAAGACTGTGAACATAGGATGCCCATCTGCAGGAAGGGCCCATCTGGTGGCCTTGGGGCAGATACATCTGTCTGCTTCCAGTGGGGAAAGTGAAAATCAGGGTGACTGAAGAATCGGGGAGCCTGGCACCTTCACTGGCTCTGCGTGCTGCCATGACTTGAGCCCTTCTGTGCAGCAGGCGCCCGGCTGAGCACAGGACATCTGGGACAGCACCACCTCCAGGATCCGCTAGTAGCAGAGGACACAGATGGGCTCCTCAGCGCAGAAACCCTAGCATAGTGATCCCAGCTCCTCCAGCCCAGGGGCCCCGGAGGGAGGTGCGGTCTGAGTCTCGTTCCTCCAGGCCCAAGGAGCCTGTCACCGTCCACCCAGAACCTGTGCGCTTTTACTCTACCTGGCACTGACAAGTGCCCTGCTTTCCCGGCCTACCACAGATTTAGAGCAGCAGAGGCAGAGTGAGGAGAGGGACTTGAGGACGGTGAGAAGGGGCAGCCCAGACCCGCAGATAGGAGGGGACAAAGAAGGCTGAGTAGTAGATCTGAAGCTGTGTGGGGACAGACGCGTGGGGACAGCTGGCACCAGGGCCTTCTCCTAGCCCAGCAGCACACTGTGCGTGGGCCTGTGATGGTGATGTGGATGGAACTATGGGGCTCCGAGAGGAGGAGCAACCAGAATGGCCCCGAACACAGCGGTGCAAGTACAACTGCTACGGTCTCATTTAACTCAAGCCAGCCCAGAAAAGTAGGCCTGGGGGCTGCATGACAGGGACCCAGCTAGCAGGTAGCAGAGCACCTAGGGCTGCCCAGCTGGCTCTTTGTCTTTTTCTGGTTTTTTTTTTTTTTCTTTTTTTTTTTTATTCTAAGGAGGTCAGAAGTTACATTAGCAAAAGTTTCAACTCACTGAAATTGACCAGTGTGTTGCCATTCGTGTGGGCTCAGAGCCTATCTATGGTCTGGACAGTGTGTGTGAGCAGCCACAAGTGGGGCAGCCACAGTAGCAGGGCCAGCTTCCTACACCTGCCCCGTGGCCCTGGTCCTCAGTGAGTGACAGGAACCTGCTTTTGCCTCTGAGCAGAGGCTTCAGTGCCATCACTCTGTACCTGCCTGCCCTCACATGGCCTCCCTCCTTGAAGCCCTGAGACTAAGAAAGCGGCCCACATGTGTTTTGCTTTTCCAAGAACAGAGGGGGCTTCATTCCTACGACTTACTGGCTGGGTTCAGGCAAATTCCTCAGGGCCTGGGCCCAGGTTCGTCCTGTGGAAGGCAGAGGTGTAGCACGTAGCTCACAGCGCTTTGTGAGAGTGAAATACCACATACACAGCCATGCACATATAGAGGCTTTGGACACGTAGGGCCCCTGGGGGCACAGGCAGGTGCTGCTGCTGGTCCAACGATCTGGTGTCACTGGGATTTTCTTTCTGTCCGAACAGTCCATCCCCACTCGGGGTCTGGCATTAACTGCTCTTTTAAACAAAAGTTTCTGTGGACTAAATACCACTCATTACTAGGTAGCCCGGGAGCAAACTCTCTAAGTATCTGAGCCCTTGCTTGTTTTTTGTTCAATGGAAATTTTATGAAAGTAATTGAAATATGAGAATTAGGGGTAACATTATAATGTAGTCACTGGAAAAATGATTATAATCTGAGGTTGCATTATGAGAAGTACAGTGTTTAAAGTGAGGGAGGTGATGGTCCCCTATTGTGAGAGAAGCCTAGAGAGGAGGGAGTGTGGTCACTGCCTTGAGGGAGTTGAAGGACTCTTTTACTACACTGTGAGCTTAAGCAAAGGCTCAAACCTTCTAACCCACCCTCAGGGAAGAGGCTCTGTGATGCAGGGGGGCCTTTCTCAGGCAAAAGAGAGTTTGAGCAGACACCTCCTGGGACATGGGATGATCTTAGGCACCGCAGCAGCTTTTCTGTAACATAAGGAAGCAGGCAGGGCTCCAGCTCTGCAGCCTAAGTGAGAGGCCGGAGCCACTTGGGCCACATATAGCACCTGCTCGGCTCTCCACTGTGCCCTCTGGCCTCTCACCACTGGCCCTGCTCTGTGCCAAGGGATGCCCTAATGGGACATAAATTGTTCCCAGCATGTCCTTCAACAGCCAAGGAGTCTCTAGGGAGGCACTGAAGGGCTTCTCTGCTCCAGGTTAAACCCAGTCTGGCCCTTCATGGGACACTGGCATCTCCGCCCACCCACAAGTGCTCTGGTCACCATTGGACCTTTGCACTGCTGATGGGAACCTGGTGTTTCCCCAAAGAGGTTATCCTTATTTGTAATAAAAGCTTCATTAATAATCTTATTGTCCTTCTCTCTTGGGCCTCCAGGATGCTCCTGGTGAGTGTGCAGCTTATTTACATACACTGAGTTTCATTCTTTTGGTCTCCTGTCTCCCCCCTCCAGGGACCTAAGGTAGTTTATGAACAATCTGTATAATAAAATAGCAACAAAGACCCTGGTCCTTGGAGAAGGCAGCTCGTAGACGCCTGGTCCTGCAGGATGGTGCACGCCAAGCCCGCGTTCAGTGCTCACCACACCCTTCCTCTTTTGCAGGCCTTTGAGGAGAACATGTTCGGCAGCAAATACCAGTGGATCATCCCTGGCTGGTACGAGCCCTCCTGGTGGGAGCAGGTGCGCACCGAGGCCAACTCCTCCCGATGCCTGCGGAAGAACCTGCTGGCAGCCATGGAGGGCTACATCGGTGTGGACTTCGAGCCGCTGAGCTCCAAACAGATTAAGACCATCTCGGGGAAGGTCGGTGTCTTGTGCGCCTGTGTTGCCCCAGCCTCAACCTCTTTGATCACCTTTTCTGAGGATGTAGGCAAAAGATGCACAGACAGATATTGTCCTGGAAGTTGCTGTGTGACTCTGAACAAATCCCTTGACATCTCTGAGCCTCAGGAACCTGTAAGATAGGGACAGGTGGCCCCCTAGTGTGTGTCCCTATGGAGACCAATGAGACTGACATGAGATGAGGATGCACCCAGGCAGAGCTGGTATGTTAGTTACTTTTCTCTCATTGCTAAAACAAAATATCTGACATCTGAAATTAAAAAGGAAAAGGTTTATTTAGCTCCAGGTTAAACCAAATCTGGCCCTTTATTTAGCTCCAAGGTTGTAAAGGTATTAGTCTATGCTGGCTGCCTCCAAGGCAGGGTGACACATGGCAGAGGGGCAACAGCCCATGGTGGCAGAAGACAGCAAGAGCAGCAAGAGCAAAAAGAAGGAGTTGGGGGTGAGAACCAGCCTCTTCCTGCCCCTGTCATATCCAGACTCCTGGGATCAGGGCAGTGCCAACCGATCAGTGGACTGCTCCAGAAATCACCCAGCCTCAGTCTCACATTGCACCACGAATCAATCACAAACTCTAGATTCAGCTACCTTGAACCAAGCCCCATCTAAAAATGTATGAGGGTTTAGGGGGTCGTCTAGACACAAACCATGACAGCTGGGGTCCTGACTTTTGTGCCACCAGCCACAGGTTACTTGAGCTTCTGCCAGGGACCTGGAATGTCATCCTCAGACCTGGACTGTCACCTCAGTCTGTGATGCCTCCATCTCATGCATGGTGCTGCCCCAGAGGTGAGGAAAGGCCTTTTGAGCTAACCTTAGAAAATGTGCTGCTAGCCAGCCACACTGGTCCAAAGCCCACAGCTAAGTGGCCTGGGCCTTGGGTTCCCAGCCTCTGCCCCCTCTGTGCTGTCTCAGAGGTTAGATGGCATGGGATTAATAGCATATTATGCAGCAAGCATGGTACTGACACTTTGTGTTCTCACAGCAGGCAAGGCTTGTATCCTCAGAGCTTCCATGCCTGCCAGGGGTGTCACTGGCCCTGACCTGTTTGTCCTGTAGGGCTGTGTGTGTATAAGTGACACGTGACAGCATTTCAGAAGTACAACATTCCACCCAGGACACAGATATTTCAAACTCAAGGGACAATGGCCCTGCTGAAGGTGGTGACATCTGGTCTCACCTCTGACCCCCAGCTAAACACCATCCAGTGGGCACGTGATTCTTTCTCCTCCTTAGAGAGTTAAATTCTCCACCCAGCCCTAGCCCTAGGGTTCTCATGTACCCTATTTGATTTAAAGAAAAGGTTTCATAATAAAGTACACACACACATACACAGAGAGAGACATGCATGCATTTATTCATTATTTAATCTCAAATCAGAGCCAACTCTACACAAATAATTTATTGATTTGTCAAAAAATGGCAAATCATTAGGACACATTTTGTAAACAACTCCTTAGATCATTTTGGCACCTGGTTAGAAAATACTGAAAAAGAACCAATTTCATACCAAAATCAATGCATATATAAAATTTTTGAGGTGTTAAATAATGAGCAGAAATGATTCATTTTATTTTGGTAAATGTTATTTTTAATGGTGTCACAGTTTCAGTATAACTTGGGTCCTACAGTACCCCATATTTTAAGCTAAAAATAGCATAAAATTTGAGGAAACTACAAAAACTAAGGGGAAAAAAATCCATAAAGGCAAACAGTATAACAATTAAACTGATAGACTGAGGAAAATGAAAGATTTAAATGACCCACGGAAAGCTAAGTGGAGATGGAAGCCTGAGACACCCTGGAGAAGTTTCTGGAATATCTTTCCCCAGGGGCAGGGCCCTTATCCTACACAGGAGCCACACAGTGTGCAGCGGGACACAAGATGCTCCTCAGGAAGAGCACCATCCATGGTAATTTCAGGAGGAAACACTCTGACATTTGTGCCAATGTCACCGGGATTACTGAATTTCATTCCTTAATGTTTTTATTTGGGGCTGGCCTCTCCCCAGTCACTGTCCCATGTGTGGGACACCTTGGGGCCATTCACTGTACCCCACATTTATGGGTGTTCCGGTTACTATTCTCATTGCTGAGATAAAATACCCAACTCCCAAAGTTAAAGGAGAAGAGTTTTTTTTTTTTTTCATCTCAGTTTGTAGAGGTTTCTGCCCATAGCTGTCTGGCTCCAAGGGAGGATGGCACAGTAGAGGGACATTGCCGAGGAGACACAGTTCATGGCAGCAGAAGACAGTAAGCAGCAAGAGACAAGTAACAATGGACAACAGCGACCCTCTCTCTGTCCCCTATATCTTATCCAGACTACCCACCCATAGGGCAGGTATGGGGCAGCCTTGATCCCAGCAGGAGAGCCTCCAAGGATGGTCCCTTGGAGCCTGCAGAAGAAGCCAGCCCTGCTAATGCCTGGACCTTGGGCCTCTGGCCTCTACAACTGGGAAAGATGTTTCTATTGTTTAAAACTGTTTCTCCAGTTGGTGGAATTTGTTGGCAGCCCCCTGGCCTAACTGCCTCACCAAGCAGGTCAGAAGCGAGTCCAGCCTGTGCCCTGTCCATCTGCAGGCTGGGCCGGCTGGGGAGGCTCCCAGATCAGCTTTCTGTGCTGCCCTCCTGTCAGTGAGGATCCCCTGGCTCTGGAGATTCAGAGATCGGGTTCCATCCTGTGTCTTGCCCACTCACACATGGCCTCTGAGCCATGCCCCCTCCATGGGCATCATTTCCTCTACTACAAGTGGGAGCTTTGGACCAACTGGCTCTGGGACTTGCCAGTGTGGGCCATGGTGCAGCTGGAGAGGACCATGACCCCTTCCAGAAGCCTAGGCTCAGGGTTTTCCAAAGAAGTGTCCAGCACTGGGACACTGAGGACCTTCCGGCTGTCCCCAGCACACTCACGGCCCATCTTCCAAGCCTCAAGGAAATACCCCTGGACTCGCTCCAAGGTCTGCTCTTTCTTTTCCCTGAGGTTCCCCCATGCTGCTCCACTCCTGCAAAGTAACTGTTGATGCTGGGGACTTCAAGTGTCAGTGCTCATCTTTAGAATCCTGTTCTGTGTGTTCCCATCGTAAGCATCTACAGTTCAGCCTGATTTCTCAGTGACATCTGCTCTCTGGTAAGGACACTCTTTCCCTATTTCGGTGTGCCACTGCACCAGATGGAGCTGTCATAGAATCTTGGAACCAGCAGGGACCTCAGAGAGGGCCCAGCCCCCATCAAAGTTTCAGGTTCATTCCCTGGAGATACTACTGGCTAGAAACATCACACCCCTGACCAGTTTTCCAGAAGACTCATAAACCCAGAAAGCCCTTAGCCTGGGGCCCAGGGCCTACAAATGCTGCCCATCTGTGCCTGTGGCATGAGTCCCATGACCAAGGACTGAGGGCTTCTAGGCAGTTGTGGGTGTGAGGGAGAGAAGGCATAAGGCCTTTTATGCAGGGAACCCAGCTTCATAGAACTGGTGCTTCACAGCACTGACAGTTCTGTGTCCTCAATGCTTATTTCCTAGGTAGCTAGGGAGGGACACAGGCTCAGGAGGAAGGGTTTGGTGGCCTGAAGAGGACCCACTGGCTGGATCTGAGTCTTCAGTCTAGCCCTTCCCAGCTGACTCACAGATGGCTAGTGGTCTACACCAGCGTTCGTACGTAGCTCTCTTCCTGCCTTCCACCTCAGTCACACAGCTCCGATTTTTAACTGGGTGCATTGCCATGCTAAAAATGTCCATTTCCCAGGCTCTCGTGCTATGGCTAGGATTCTAATGATGGCCAGTGGCCTATAAATCTCAATACAATATGGATCTTCTAGAAAGGTTCCTTTAAAGGGATATCTATTCTTTCTCTTCTTTGTCTTGTGTTAGATGGAATGGAGGTAAGATTTCTGAAGTTCCAGCAGCCGTGTTGGATCATGAGTTGATCTTGAAAGGGAAACTTCAGTCCGTGCCGTGGAACATAGCAGCAGGAGTCCAGGTCTCTATTTATACCAGGAGGCTGCCATAGCAGCTCTGCACTGCCTCCTGTTGGAAGTCTTTTATGTAAGAAAGAAATGAACTCATCTGCATCACTGACGGCTTGTTTCACATTACAGGCAGATGAACCCAAGAGCAATACAGTGAATGGGAGCAAGGCTTTTAACTTTTCTGTGTTTTTCTCATCTGTAAGATGGGGATAAGGGTGTCTCTCATAGAATTGTAAGTATTACATGAGATAAAATACTCGTTAAAACGAGTGCCACACACACAGTAGAGGCTCAATAAACAGGATAGCAGGCTGGCCAGATAGCTCAGTGGACTAAAGCGACAGTTTAGGAAAGCACAGGAGACCGGGGTTCAATCCCCCTGTCGTGCAGGCCCCACCGCTGGGACATGCTGAGATGGCAACTGAGACTGGGTGTGGTGACATGAGCCTGTAATCCCAGGACTTGGGAGGCTGAAAAACAGGAGGATCACTATGAGTCTGATCTGTGCAGTGAGACCCTGTAG
>NDGM011177448.1:0-17826 GCA_002564305.1 Octomys mimax | reverse complement strand
CCTAGAAGCAGGACATTTCCACAGTATTCCTTTTCCTGTCTCTAACTTTCATTCACCACCCCAGACACTGACTAAAGAAATTTTAAGAGAGTCACTGTAAAAGATTAATGATGTTTCTGTGTTGTCACTAATTAAATAATCATTAAGATGAATGTTTCACTAATTATGAATATTTAAAATATTTTCTTATTTACAGAATAACTTAATTGACACTAGTACTATGAGAATTTGGGGAAATCATGTGGAGAAATCTGAAAACATCAAGAGGAAAGTTTTGTGAAAATATTCATATGAATCTTTGCTCATCATGTAGATTTATACAAGGGATGCCTTGTGACAGTTTCTTTAGAAAATGAGTGCAAGTCTAAACACATTTGGAAAGTGACATAAAATTACCAAAGAAAGTAATATATGAACTCATTTTATAAAGCAGTTTTTTAAACTGACAGACTATAGAAAGTATTTGTATTTGGGTTGCAGGAATTTTTCTACATTTACTTTTAGATAATAAATTTATTGTAAACTTTTTAAATGCCCTACCTTTCCAATCATAAAATATGAAAATCAAGTGCCCAAATGGCTTCTGATTTGGGCCACTTATAATCTAGATTTTGTAGTATTCATACATTGTATTCAAGACAAAAACAAAATTTTTCACAAACTATGACATATGCAAGGGGGAAAATTGTGGAATAAAATGTATAGGACCAGGTGATAAAATACTTAAGACCAGTGAACTTCAAAATTTATCAGTGAGAGTCATATAAGTTTTATAAAATGAATTAAATTACACATGCAGGCACCCTGAGTTCTTAAAGAGAATCATAGTGTCTTAGTAAAATGCTTGCTTATAATTTTGTAATTAATATGGGATGTAAGTTAGATAATTTTTGTAGAAATCACACAGTAATCATTTCCCTCAGTATCAGTGCAGAAAATATGCACCTAACTTATATACAAGATCACCACATGGCTCACAAACCAGAAGTCGGAGAAACTCAAATCTACATCAGCACATAAACATAAAAGCTACCAAACTTGTACTGGTACTCTCTACACTGACTGTCCCTTGGTGATGGTCTTCTCTAATTTAAATCTTTACACACAACAAATTGTATAAGTGACGCTTGCCCTCATATGCCGATTCTGTGTTACCAAGAGCCTCTTCCCCAGTATAGTCTAATCTTTCCTTGGGATATCTTACAAAAGAGATAAAGGTGTTTGAACAATTTTCCAGCCCTGCAAATACATATGGGACCCATTTTCTGAACATCGTATCATTGTTTAAAATCCAATGTCTACAACATGAAAATATCTATGTTGTCCTACAAAGTGAAATATTAGCACTTCAGCAACAAAGTAATGCTTATAAAATTGAACTCTTCAGGATTACTTTGAATGACTTTGCAAAAATAGATGTCTATTTTGAATCTGCTTAATATTAGTGTAAAATTCTATGTGCATATATACATAAATGTATATATGCAGTGTATGTGTACCTATATTTATACAGATTCTATGTCATTGCTACCTGATCAAGATCTTCATAAATTTTAAAGCTTTACCATAATTAATTTTCTAAAATATTGAATTTACTTGCTTTTAATAAAATGAATACATTGTGATACATTGCGATGTACAGGAATCTGTTTGCATTTTCTCAATCTGTAAGACTATATAATCTTAAGTAAATCCATTAGAAATAAAATCTTAGTTCAAAGAACACAAAAATTTTTTTCAGGATCTATCTTTAGATGATCTCACCCTGTAGTTTAAAATACCACAGTTATGATACCAAAAAGATGATGTTTATACATTGAAGGTTCAACTGCGAAATTATGATCCAGGCCTCTCTCCCAAAATCTGAAGTTATAAGTCCAACTACACGATGCCTCCATTTGGCAAGAAAGAAGAATTAAATCTTTAGATGTCCAAAACAACAACAAAAAGTATTTCCAAAGATATCCCTTATATAGATCTAAGTCAGAGCAATGATTCATGTGGACATCTCTGGTATGAATTTTCTTGGTAGAGTTGCATGAGTGCTTCGCAGGATTCTTCCGAATCTATCCTCTTCATTTTACAAGTACAAGGATAATGTTGAGAGCTGAGTCATAACATATCTCTCCCGATCCAAAAATGTGAGTCACTACATATCTCACTTGCAGAAAAAGAGCGTCAGCCGTTGCTGGGTCATGCTAAGCTCCTCACGGTCTGACGTGCTCTCCCACTGTGATGTCCTCTCCTTCAGTGACACAGTTCCAACTATCCTGCCTCTTTCTTTCCCTTCAAATGTGTTGTGACTTTTAATCTTGACTGTCAACCCGAGCAGCTTGCACATCAGTACACCACACTTCTGTGTGGGTCTGGGTGGGTCCTGCGAGCCTGGCCTGGGAGTTGTGTCCGGGCCTTGGTCCTTTCCTCTCTAGTACTTTTTCCTCTGTTCTCTGCTTGTAGTTACCATAATCTCTGCTCTGCTGCACCTTCTGCTTTGCCTCAGATCCACAGCAATGGAAGCTGTTAACTGTGAAACTTCTGAAACCACGTGTCGGATAAACCTCTTCCTTCCTTAAATTGCATATATTAAGCACTTGTTTTCTGGCAATGATAAAGCAAACAACACACATGTCTACTATGGTCCAACCCTAGGCTTTTCCTAATAACTATTCCCTATATCTTCTAGAAAGTGCTGCCCAATTACTCTCTTCTTCCATATTTCTGTTGGTATGATACTAATATGAGACACTCCATAATCGTCCTCCCTTACATTCTCTTCGTTTTTGTTTTGTTTCACTTTTCTTTGCAGTCCATATGACCTTGCAGACAAATTGTTGCTGATCTTTCTATAGCTCTGCATAGAGTATCATTTGCTGAGGGTAAGAGCTTTACACCTATGTTCACACCTACCACATCTAGAAAAATCTCTTGCCGTATAGCTGTTCTTTAAATGTTAAATAAAATTATAATGAAATTTAAAAAAAATATGTATTTAGTACAAGGTCTACAGGGTCTCTCGACACAGCTCAGTCTCGTAGAGATCCTCCTGTTTTCCGCCTCCCAAGCTCTAGAATTACAGGTGTGCACCATCACACCGCATCTCAATCGCTGTCTCAGCGTGCCGTGGGGTGAAGCCGGCATGGATTGTGGTGCCGCGGATCGAATCCCAGTCCCTGCACTCTGCCTAAGCAGGCGCTTTAGTCCGGATAATGAAATATTTTCATGTATACTGGCAAATAGCTTTTCTGCAGCTTGAAATAGCTTACTCTATAACCAATAATATTTAAACTTTCCCTTTTTACTCTACTTTAAGCAACGCTTGGAAATATATTCCTCCCCAAAACACATATATAAAAACACCAGAGAGAATTTAGTCATTGGGTTGGAGGCTAACTTTTACCTTCACATCATCAGAGAGGCAAAGATTCCTGTAAATCAACATCACGAGCAGAAGAAAAGCCAATACGAACCTCGTTAAGTTAAAGAGAATGGAGTAAATAAATGATGTCAGCACAGAGCACTTTCACCTTTCACCAACAGCAGAGCGCTCTATATCATTGGTATGCTACATGTTGAGAATCTGCTCGGGACCAAACAGCAGCAAAACATTAAGGGTAGGGTTACAAACGCGAAAGAGAAAGTCGGAGAGCGATACTGCACAAAAAGAGCCATGCATTTGGGGAAACGTTGCAATTTCACACAGCCCCCAAAGGATTGATTACATTTCTGTAACTTTCCTGATAATGTGCTTTGAGAGCTAGTGTTCTGAAAGATAATTTTCATTACATATGTCTAGGAATAGAGAGAGTAGAGGACAACAAATGATGCGCCACGATTAAATCCGGGTGATGAGATAAGCGGTTACTGTTTTAAATGCATTACCTCATTCAGTACTGGAAAGAACCATGAATTAGCTGCTATTGTTACTATATAAGTATCCTGCCCTCGGTTTCAGAGCTAGAGCTTAAACTTTTCATTTTTTTATTTATAAAGCATTTTATTTTTAAACATAAGTGCTGTAATTTTTTTCTCTTTCTTATGTTTCCATATTCTAACTTATACGTCATAACTGAGAACTACTGGATGGATCATAAAATTGTGCAATAAATCAATGATTAATTCTAAGCGCTTGAAATTTACTTAAATTATGCTCAATTGGTTTATAGTGAATATTACTGTTGATACCCAGTATTCCTTAATATTCATTGCCTGTGATATGATTAGCATGAGGTAATTATTGCAATCATTCCATTATCTTTACCAGTGATTAGCTCAAACATTGATAGACTTTAAAATATTTGGGTCAATAAGAGACCAGGGAACTATTCCTACAGGCTCCCCTGAAAAGCAAATACCTCTGTATGTTTGTGTTTGTATTTGTCTGTGTGTGTGAATGAGAGACAGAGAAGAACAGAGAGAGACAAAGAGAGACAGAGACAGACACAGAGAAACAGAAAGAGAGAGATAGAGAGACAGAGACAAAGTCAGGAGACAGAGACATAGACAGGGACAGAGACAGAGGAGAGAGAGAGAGAGAGAGAGAGAGAGAGAGAGTCAGAGGCTACCTTCTACCTCTCATCATCACAGAGGCAGAAGTTCTTATAAAGTGCCACTAACCTAAAGAGAAAATAGAGAACAAACCCCAGATTTTAATAGAGTTTTAAACTAAAGTTCAATGATTATTGGTTTTAACTGTTTTATTATTTCTGACAAGATTATTTTTCCGATTCTCAGTATTTTTATGATTCAATACACAATGTTGATAATAGGTACTAAAATTAAAGAAATAAAAACATGAACTATGTTGTGCAGATTGAGTTAGTACTCAACACATCTTGCAATCTTTATTTAATGAATTTTTTCTAATGATACTTACTTTGCAATAGATAGCATAATATTAAATATTTGATTAAATAGATTTCACTTGATAATTACTATTGGTTGCCAAGCTAATTTATGTTAAAATATGACAACTTTATTAATTTTTTAGCAAAGGTGAAGTAATACTGTATCTTCAGTATATGAGATGTTTTTAGCTATTAGGGGTTGAATAGTTTTAAATCAAAGGAGCAATGGTAAGGCATTTACCTAGCTTTCTTATGATTAACTGAATTTAACTATAAATCATGTTATGAAGTTTAACTTGGCAAAAAAGTTTGACATACAAAATCAGTAGTGTCTTGTTGGTCTCAAATTTCTGAGACAAATTTAGAAATTTTATTCTTTTTTATTTTAATATATTTTCTTCTTTTAGCATGCTTTGTAAACTTTTTCCACAGTCCTAGTATGAGAAGGTATGAATCACCTTGTCCTACTCTCCATGTCATGAACTATCATAATAGATTTCATCGTGCCTCACAGTACATCTCTAGGTGCCCTGCTTACTATAATGGAAGCTCCTTACAACAGAATTCTGTGATTAATTTAATTTTTATTTAAGTTAGTTCATGGATATTCACCTATGATATTACAATGTATAAACAAACAAATAAAGTCAATGGGGCACCAGTAAACTTTTTGTGTCTCAATAAAGTGAAACAAACCATAAGACTAACTTTGGTTTCATGTAATAACTTTTGCTATTATTGATGACTCTCTGAATTAGCTTCCTTAATAAAATATCTTGTCCTCTGAATAATTACTACAATAATACAATATTAATAACATATTACTACAATATTAATAAAATATATTGTCCTCTGAATAATTACTACAGTATTCAATGTATTAATTATTGTAACTGCCCTACTAACCTGTTTTGAAACTTTTGTTATTTTATCTTTTTTCTCATTAGAATGAATAAAAAATGTTTTACCCCTAAATAACTGTAGAGAATGCATGCCAATTATTTTCTAAAGTTTATATTAAAACCATGTTTTATAAATTATTATGTTTCCAGATGAAATGTAAATATGATTCTTACATTCCACATTTTCAAAAATGGGAAAACATGACATTTTTATATACTTGGAAAAACAAGTTACAGGCAGAACTATTGTGTATAGTAAGAAGATAACTTCTATTTACTTGAATCAACAAATAATATATAATTTTTTAGGCTCAGTATAGAAGTGACAGCTAACTAAATCAGAGCAGGGAGTGCATAAATTGCATTCATATTCTGTTTTATAGATTGTAACTAGATTAGTCAGCCCAAACTGCCTTTTCTTCTCTAAGCTTAAACTCAAGATAAACCTCCTTGGGAAAGGGAACCATACCAGTAAGTCTAATAGTTAGGAAACTGTGGTATTATGACTTATAAAGCAGCATCATATGAGGGGTGTGTGTGAGTGTGTGAGTGTGTGTGAGTGTGAGTGTGTGTGTTTGAGATGATGGAAGAAAGGTGAAAAAAATTCCCCAAAGGTGACACATCATACCAGAAGCAAAAATTAAGTTTAAACCAATTATAGTCAGTTACGATTATAGTATTTAAGATCTTCAATTTAATGTATGACTGAAGTTAGCACATTTTTATTAATAACACAAATATGAAACAAGCTTATGTGCCAATAGTAACTAAGCTTACTTATATTTCCAAGATTGCAGCTAGAATATATTTTCTCAATTTTTCAATTAAGATTAGCTAATTTCTAGGAAAGTAAACTGTCTCTTGTAGTTATCTTTCAGAAGGATCAGAAGAATAGGAAATATTGTTATATATTTGATTAAAGAAAATTTTTTGTTTCATAAGATTGGTTACACAGATATCTGAAGGATTAGAAAAGAGAAAAACAGAAATATTGGGATTAATCAAATACCAGTAATTTCAGGAAGGAGACAATTCACCTAGCTGGAGAAATGAAGTGAATATTCATTTCTACAAGAGCACCACACAGAATACCATCTAATTCCGTCCTATTAAAGAGTCCACTGAGGTTGATTTAAGTGCTGAGCTTCAAGACACCAGGATGAGCAACTATACTGATGAATGATGATCTTGTGTTTAGAGAAATAACATGCAAAGGACAAGAGAAAGCTCCTTTTTCTACCTTATGTCCTGTCCAATATTTATCTCAGGACAAGAGAGAATTTAAGCTTCATCTTGGAAAGAAGCATGTAAGATCATGAGAGACATAGGAATGAATTTGAGATACAGTATCTTCTTAGCTAGAACAAATAGTATTATATTTTGCTGAACTGGTAATCATTGCTCAATCAGCTCTTATTTAATTGACATTTTATTTGACACCATTCATCATATTTTATTTTGACTAATATTCATATATCCATTAAAGCTTAGATGAATTTAGTTTTTGAGTGAAAAGGTTATTCCCGTTTTGTAGCTTTTTGACTAGATAGTAGTTTCATAATAAATTCATACTTATTTGGTTTTAATAAATAAAGCCAATATTATAGACTTTGTTGACATTTTTCATCTCCCTTAAAGATGAGAATAATATCTATAATCCTGCCTTGCCTGATATGGTCCATTTGTCATAAGGAAAAATAGACAGCTGTATGTGGAATGGATCAACCCAAATTCATCATGGCCACCAGAAAAACAACACAGAGCAAATATCCTATTAGTGATGTGCCAGGAGCTTATCGCTTCCAGTGAAGGATGGCGTGTTAATGAATTTATATAAAGGCGGTCCTCAAATTCACATATTTCAAATTAACAGCAATCAGTCAATTACACGCGTGATATTGACTCACTTCACATAGTGCCCTTGAGCAGATTGGAAACATAAACGAAACTGAGTCAGATTTATGATGGATTTGCAAATTCCTAATTTAAATGCTACCAATACTTTATCTTTCTGCTATGCAGAGCCATGCAGCCTTAATTAAAATAACCAACTCCAAGGGAAGCAGGATTAATGGCCAAGCAGATATAGAGGAAAAAAATAAACAAAACTCCTAAATTGCAAAATGGCAAGGTATTGAATGTGGAATCTTGTCTTCTGACCCATCATTAAATAATATTTACTGAAGTCAGTTATAAAAAAAGGATTCTATAAATACATTGAACAATGATAGCACTACTAGAATACATAAGTATATATTTAATGCTCTCCTTTCAACAGAGAAGATGAACTTGAGAGTGCATTTTCTTGTCTTCAAAAGTATCACACTTTATTACAGTTATGTACTTAAAAAATACCTTGAAAATATTCAAATATTTGATTAAAAAATGAGAGAAATGCTCTAGGTACCCTGATACATACTTTATATCTGTTTTGATAATCAAGTGGTCATAACTGATTAAATTAATAATCATTTTAATTGTGATTACAAAGTAAATCTAGTAATTATAGTTAAGGAATACACTGGACATTTTTGTTTTAACTCCATTTAGCAGAGTGTGTACTTAAATTTATTCATTGTTAAATGCTTGCCTTTCAGGTCTTTTTATTATGACAATGAAAATAAATGATGAGCACTGAAAAGATGAAACATTTAACTAAATATTCAAGTTGTTTTTCCTTAGTATGAAGTTGTTAATCATGAGCTTTTTATACAATCTGAATACATGTGAGTCTGTTGGTGAGAAAAAGAAATCCTTGGGCCCGGGAGATGGCTCAGTATGAACACTTGCCTGGCAAACGCAAGGGCCTGAGTTCAATCCCTGGCTCTGAAAAAAAAAAATTCTTTAGGTTTGGGTTGTTTGAAATGTGACCATAGAAATATGTTAGTAATACTACTTAATACAGGCTAATCTATTGGATAATCTGCTATTTTTTACTAAATTAAACTTGTTTTATTTTTGACTGGGCTTTTGCAGGTCTTGTGAGGAGTGTTAATTTAGGTTGAACCTTCATTGTGATATTCTGTGTAAGTTTTTAAAATTTTCAGTCCTACCCTGTTCTATGAACTATGAGTAGGCAGAAGCCTTTAATAATTGTAATGGATGGAAAGAGGAATTTTCTGTTCTTTATTAGGCAGTTTTCAATGAATTAATTTTGCACAAAATCTCAGTACAAGTTTCTAACCACAATTTGTACTGTGTGCTAGTAAGGAGGCGGTCTAAAGCACAACTTCTTATTACTGAGTCCTTGAAGAGCCTCAACCATCAGGACTGCGTTGACTTAATTTCCCTTTAGCTTCTGGTGGATGGTATTTACTCTAGCTTGAGTTTGCTTTGATGTTTTGTTAATTGTTGGTTTATTTTCAATGCTTAATATTCATTTTTGTGACATTTGTATTTGGTATTACAAGTTGAGGAGTTAAAGGAGTGCACTTCTAGTAGCTTAGTTCAGGGTACTAGGAAAGTGCTGTGTGTGGTACTTATGAAATCACAGTTGCTTTTCATAATGAAAAGTAATTCCCAAATATACACAAATTTCCATTTCTCTTGCTAAACCAGAACAGCAGCCAACACTGGTTTGCTAGTATTTTTATGTGCTCCTAGATATTTTGCTGCAAGAAAAGAAGGAAAGGTAAAATAAAAGCATTCTCTACCAATTTACTACTGAGGGAACAATTAGTTGCCTAGTTTCATTTAAAAGTTCACTGTAGACATTTTCTGCATGTAAAAATGTCTGCTGAGAGTTTTTCTGGGGCATGCAAAAATATGTTATATATGTACATAGACTTCGTGAAGTTAAAATGATGTCAAGGAAATAGTCCCAAGCACACTGGCTATATTGCTAGCAATAAAATGAAAGGTTTTGTGAAGTAAAATGCTAGAACTATCAATCTGACTGGATAGTGGTCAGAAATTCTTTGGGAATAAGGCAATATTTTTCAATTGTCTGCGTAATGAAATTTCTAAGCCTTTTAGTGACCTCAAGAGTTTTGTGTCTCTTTACCTTCCCCAGAAACAATAATCACAGAAAATAGGGGAAAGGGCCGGTATTTCTGTGGTGTAATTCCTTAGAAATTCATGATCCTGGGAAGCTGGCTAGTGGGGAATAGAGACACATAATCAAAATAGAGAACATTGGTTGAATTTTACTATATGATAGGCATTTCTGGAAAACTCATATTTTTGAATTATCAGTGCATTTAAAAATATATATATTTTGGCAGAACTAGGGATGGAACTCAGGCCCTTGTGCTTGCCAAGCAAGCGCTTATGCTACTGAGCCATCTCCCCAGCCCCAAATACATTCATGCTTTTTTTTTTTTATTACCATCTATTGAACTCAGTACCTTGCACTTGCCAGGCAGGCACTTATTCTACTGAGCTATCTCTCTGGCCCCCAATCAGTGCCTTTTAAGTAGCAATATATTTCATGTTCTGTGCTGTAGAACACTCTCCATCAAGTTGCTCTTATTCATATGTATAGATACATCATTCCATTCGTGTAATCACAACCATGATCGCCATATTTTTAGCCAAAGAAACTTTCACTAAATATGAGCAGATCAAAGAACTCCTATATTCATGTACAAACATAATAGTGAACTTTTCCTCAATGTTTTGGGTTGTTAAAAGCAATTAAAAGTTTGATCTATGAAATTCAAATATTATGTCCTTAGTTTTGATAGAAATGAAGATATGCAAATTTTAAGTTCAGATGATACCTCAACTTGATTGGAACCCAGTTTCTGAAATGTTCTGCTGCTGCGAGTATATGAAACTCCAGAGTTTGGGTAGTTGCTCTGAGTTAGTCTGCTGTTACCCTAGTGGAATTTGCTGTGTGCTTGGGACTCTGATGCAACGAGAAAACATTCTATGGGGTTCACAGAGAGAACACGCTTTTTTAACTCACTGCTATGCAAGACTTTCAATTGCATTTTGATTTGCTTTATTTTTCTTTTTAATGAAAACTAAGTATTTTCAATGAGTAAATATCCTTCTACAGGATGTTCAAGGTCTCACTACTAGATCAGACTCATAGTGATCCACTTGTGTTCAGTCTCCCAAGAACTGGGATTACAGGCAAGCACCCCCATGCCCAGTCTGGATTGCCTTCTCAGTGCGCCCTGGAGGTGGGGCCAGGATGGCAGGTCAGGGGATTGAACCCCTGGCTCCTGCACCTGCTTGCAGGTGCTTTAATTCACTGAGCTATTTGGCTTGCCCACCGATCAGTACCTGTCTTAGAGAAGGAAAAGGAAAAATTAATATCAATGCTGTTTGGGTGGTGTCTTTATTGTTGTGTTGGTTTTTTTTTTTTTTTGGTATTCTTGTAGCTGAGAGTCTGTTGATTAAGTTGCATAGCTTTCTTGATTAATCCAAAGTGGTATAATATCTCCAAGACTGTTGATAAACTTTCTCATGAAATAGTATATTATAGTTATATAGCAACTGTATTAATATAAACATTACATATTTCCTTTTATGTGTTAGCAAACACAATTGAACTCTGGTTGCCAGACCTAAAGCTGGCACTTAACCTCATTCACTAGTGGTTTTTCTTATTTATTGATAATATAGTGAATTCAGCTGTTTTTTAAGTATAATTTTTGACAGTTTTATTTTGTTGTTTGTGAAAATGCACCATTGGGAGACAAGTATTGTTTGAAGAGCAAAAGCAGTGACTTCATCCTGAACTCAGTGATTGTTTGTGTTTTCATTTTAAACACGATGCAGGGAAAAAAAACAACAATGCCGTGGGGAAAAACAGGTACTAAGCAGCTTAATTCTGACTGAGCGGCATATTAAAAACAGTTGTCTCTTCATTGAGAAATTATTGAATATCATTTTTAAAAATTTTTCCTTAGAAGAGATCTACCAATTCCATTTAACACATTTCTAGAAAGGATGATTAGTAAATAACTTCATATCCAACTGTAATTAGATTCAAAGGATGATGACTTAATGACATTATGTGGCACAAACAGCTGTTTTTGAGAAAGACAGGGAATGGGGGTCCTCTGAAGATTACAACCTCCCCCTTTTCTGGCCACCCATCAGTGGATCCCTACCCAGTTAAACCATGGCTCATTTCACCTTTCTGTGATTGCAAAGAGAAAAATATGTTTTATCGTTTTGACTATTTGTTTTTCAGTTTTGTATTTTATTTGTTCAGGGAAATAAGAAATAAGATGATTCAACTTTTTAATTTTGCGACAGAAATAAGAGACAGGGACCTGAGGATCGGGTCTGTGCCATATCTCTACTTGTGGCTGCCTGAGCATTGTTGGGTGACTCACTCTTCCCAAGTCTATTTCTTCCTCTGGCTAATGTATTCAGATTTCTTTTCATTTTTTTTTTTTTTAACATCATTGAGCTATTTTCCAATACAAATAAATAAGAGTTAAAAACAACTATTACTAGCCCATTTTTGGTTATTATTTCCTCCATATTAAAATTGTACTATCTTGTTGCTCCAATCATTACTTGGTTAGCGGGCTAGAGTTCTGATGGGAGTTGAAAAGACTGAATTACTGTTAGTAAAGGAAATTGTCCCGGAGCTTGCAACCTGCCTTTCCTTTGTCAAGGCTTAATGTGAGCGACCATTGCTGATGGGATTTGTTATGCTTAGAGTGACATCTAAGGACTGTGTCAGCTGGGGAGAAGGTGGAGCCTATTGCTCTATAACAGCGAATCTCCTAGCTTTAAGGCCCTTGAAGATGGAGATAGGCCAAATAAAAACACAATTAATTATTTAGTTTAAAGTACAGTAACAGAGCTTGATAGCCTTTCATTTTAGAAAAGATTAGGCTACTTTTTAGTAAACAGTGAGAAAAAAATTTAGAATTCAAAGACTAAATTATTGCGTTCTTAGTCTCTGATATTTCTAAATGTATAGAAATTTTATCTGCCAAGAAACGTGGAAAACTGTGAAGTGTGCCTTCAAATTCCATGCTTTGAAGGAAAAGAAAAATCTTGGCTTAAGCATATTTTCATTTTTATTTTTTGGGGGGTGTCAGGGATCGAATTCAGGACTTTGTGCTTGTCAGTTGGTCAATTATGGCACTGAGCTATCTTTGTGACCTTAAGTACATTTTTAGTACTGAAGAAGATATAGTTTTGTAGCTGCTACTCATTTCATTAAATAACTTGTCGTTTTGATAAAGAGCTCTTTTTTTTTCTTTTTTTAGTACTTGGGATTGAGTCAGAATTCACTATTAATTTTTACAAGTTTTTTTTTCAAAAAAGGCTAACATATTTGTCACAAAAATACCGAATTGTGGATATAGGTAGGCACATGAGTATTACTGTAAAATTCTAAATTAGAAATTAGCATAAGACAGGGCTACATGTTGAAAGCAGTGAATGTTGTCAAGAGTATTTTCCAACATTAAGAAATATAACGATTTAATAAAAGAAGCCAGGTATGCAACGTTCTCCACCCTTCTTCGTAACACTGGGATTTGTTATGTGTCAGACTAGGAGTCTGCAGGAGAGTTATGAGATTCAGTGCAGTTCAGCAAAGGCTATCAGGTGATAATTAGTGCCATCAGGTGGGTCGATTGAATGTGCACCTGGAGGCAAGTTCATTTTCAGATGGCAGGAAGGATTGCAGCAGATCAGAATGACCTACATAGAGATTCTGCTGATTGGTTAAAAAAACAAAAAAAAAAAACAACAAAAAAAAAAACCGAACTACTGTTATTGCTCAGTAACCAAAACAATCATGTTTCGTTGCCCTGAAGGAGCTTACATTATATCAGGCTATCACATATTAAATATACAAAGTAAGGAAATGTGTTATGTATTACAAAGCTTATAAAAAGAAAAAAAGTGAGTAGGGTAAATAAGAGGGCTGTTAGGAGCCACGACAAGAAGAAAGTGCAGTTTTCTTTTTGGTGGTCACAAAAGATGTGATCACATACTCATAAAGGAGTTAAAAGGCTCCCTGGGGAGAGACAGTGTGAAGGACCTCTGGGAGAGTAGTAATCCCAATAAAGGAGACAGAGCAAGGTGGGAACATTATTTGGGGGCTAAGGAAAGACAAACGTTTAATTGGATATAAATTGTGTTATGGTATGAAATCTAACCAATTTATGGAAGAGGGTGGGTTAAGCTGGACTGCAATCACTCACACAGGGTGAAATGTTGAATCGCGGAGGTGTCCAGTACAGGACCGAGAGCGCTTGGCTCCCATTTCACACAGATTATTTTCTGGCTGCTGCACTGAATACAGACTGCAGACATTTTACAATACTGAAAGAATTACTGGCGTGCAGGTGCAATATTACAATTGGTCACAGGAATATGCGCGGATTCAAAAGTGGCTGCACTGCATATGCAGCTTGAAGGTACAGCCGGGGAGCCCTGTCCACAGACAGGACTGGGGGCGGGAGAGACATTGGGAGCTGGAAAGACAGTTTTCAGATGGAACAGGGAACAAGGAAGAGGGAAGAGAAGGCACAGAAGGGGAAAGAGAATGGAAGGAAAAACTAGAAACAAAACTTTGTAAATATGGAGGGGAAGATGGGTTGGAGGAGGGGAGGGAAAAAGGAAAAAATAAAACAAGTTATATCATGTACATGTCCAAATTCCCTATCACGGGCCAGCCAAATAGCTCAGCGGATTAAAGCGCGACGCAGGGGTGCGGGTTCAATCCCAGGCGGAGCGCTGAGAGCGCAATTGAGACTGGGCTCCAGGGGCGCACGCCTTGGGAGCTGTAAACAGAATTACTACAAGTCTGATCTAGTAGTGAGACCTTGAACACCCTGTAGATCCTTCCCTAAAATACAAAACAAAACCAAAAACAAACCAAAAAAACAAACAAATCCCTATCATGAGTGTGATCATTGCATATATCAAAAAAGTACCAATAAAATTAATTAATTTTAAAAAGGTACCAAATTAAGACGCCAGCTCTAAAAAAAAAAAAAAAAAAGACAGCGGCACTTTAATTTTTAAGTTATGATAATTACTTCTGCTGTTATCTGAGCTGTGAAGATTATAAAATTTTGAAGATTTGTGAGAAACAACATTTTTTTTGTTAGACATTTTAAGGTTTTTTTTTTTTTAAAGATTTGTTATTCAACAAAGAGGAGATATGAAACATAGTAAGACTAGAAGTCGAACATAGTTGTTCTCAGTGATAAATATTGGAGCTGTCAACATATGTACGCAACTGTAGGCACATGGGACTCTCAGAGATCGCTAAAAGATCAGGCGGGGCTGAGCCCGAGCCCCGCAGGACAGGCAGGCTTTCCAACATCAGCAGATAGGAAGCAAGCTTGGAGGGCAGGGACTTGACAGGAAGAGAAGTAGAAGTTGATTTCTAGGGCTTGGTATGTGGTTAAATAAAGTAGCCAAAGTTTATTTAAGGCTACTATTCCACTTAGGGACTGCATGTTAGGCCCAGTAAGAACACTCAGTGACTTCATTGTTAATTTCTTTTCTCATGCCTTCAGAGGTACACTGGAGACCATCAGTAGTAGCGGTGAGCTAGATCAGGTAAAGTGCAGAGAGGTAAAGTTTATATGCTTTATTGCTAAGGCAACTCTTATGCGAGCAAGAGAAGTAATACAAAGAATAAGAGTGAATCTCCAGAAGAGCCATGATACTTAAAATGATTTGCAAGCAACATTCACACATATGAATATATATCTACTAATGATATTATGTAATACTTTTAGGCAATGGCAAAGAAGTTGATAGGTATATCAACTTGTTGATTTTGATACAAAGATACTTATATTCACCATATGTTTGTTAAAGGCATGAAAAATAAAAACACTATTTTCTCTAATTGAGCATGAACAACTTCATGGGGTTTTCATAGAGGCTTTGAAACACTAAAATACCATGTAATAAAAATCTAATTTATCTTGCCTGATGCCATTCAATGAAATTGTCATTCGGAAAGGCCATCATTAATTACTCAACTGTCAGAAATAATTATTTTTAGATACCCTCCTTTTGGCAGCTCAGCAAAAAGAAAACGAAACTTGCCTCTGCAGAATAAGCAATTGGAGGTTTTCTTGTAGTCAGCACTTAAAGGTGACTCCTGATCCGCTGTGAAGACACACTCCTCTGGAAAAAGAGCAGATGGCACCTTCCCCTCACCCTGTGCTTACTTTACAATTCATTCATAGAAAAATTAGAGGCTCAACAGCAGCATAATTTCATCCTTGATGCTTGATTTTTTTTTTCCTGAAGAACTACATCAAAACTGACACTGCTGCCATGGGATTTCACTTTCCCCTTACAGAGCAAAGATGCTGCTGATTAAACAGATCTTAAATGAAAACACCAGATATCAAATTTAAAGAAACCCAGACTTTAAAAGGAGACTATCTAAGTAGTAAATAGAAATGCCTTATAATATGCTTCAGGATATGAATGTCTTTGATGTCCATATAGGTGTTTCAGTTTACAGCTTTTTCTTTTTTCTTTTGCAGCAGTCCTTGATTTATAACTAGCACATACCTTCAGCTCAAAGCTGTGAAGACCCTGGTATGTAGGTACAGCTATTTCAAAGTATAATAAGTATCTGTTTGTCAACCTGTCTTGGTACCTTCACTTATATAGCATTAGAAGTACAGAGAATTAAAAAATAATTACTGGCATTCATTTCTCTATAGTACTTGGGAAACCTATACAAGTTTTAGAAAGTTATGTTTCCATTTCAATGAAATAAAAAAGTAATTACCTTATATATTACTCTGGATCACATTGCAATTGGAATCTACAGTCAAAGAGCTCACAGTCATGTAAGATCAGTGTTCACAGTGATGATAATGTTGAAGTTGTTAAATAACGAAAAATGTGAATGTGATTAGTACACACGTTTGCATCACAGGTCATAATTCCAGTAGTAAAAAAGTAATGGGAGAACTGAGATATGTCCTGGGCCTAGACAGTATTGGCTTTCCAAAAGTCAAAGAATCTGTGATGAGGCAAGGTCTACAGGACCAGTGTGCTCATTGGTGTGGCTTTGGGGAGGTGGCTGGGTCATAATAGAGTGACACTCATCAGGACAGTAGTCCACTGATGAGCTGATAGCTAAATGTGATGTGGTCAGAGGAGTTGGCTTAGTGGAGTGTGACTTGAAATGGTTTGTCTCCTTCTCTTCTCCCTCGATTGCTCTTCCTCCATCACTGCTTCCTTCCTGGATTGCAGGAGCTGTACCCCTGTTTTCCTCTGCTGTACCCCTCTGCCATGCAGCACACTTAAGAGCCAGCAGGGGACTTTGAGCTCTACAAGCTGTGAGCCAAAATCTCCCTTTCCTTCTTCAAGTTGTGGGCGTCAGGTATTGTGTCCCAGTGACAACACAATAAGTGGACAAATAGTCACCATATGTTGACAATTTGAGCAGCAATAAAATTTCAAAATAAAATGGCATTGACTGCATTAAACTGTTATTCTAAATGGTGATTTTGTTAGTCTTGTGGATTTTAAAACTCAACAGATTCTTATTATATAGAAAATAACCTAAGGATTTTATACTGTATAGAGAAATACAATAACACTGACAGAGTGAAAATAGGTTACTCGCATTTTAGTGCTGATACCTAATGAATTAACACACATACAGAGGTACAGACACACAGAGGCGCGCGCGCACACACACACACACAGAGGCACAGAGGCACACAGACACACAAACTAAAACACATGCAAAACTTCACCAACTGAAATCAAATAAGAAAAGGGCTTCAAATCCATGCCATCAAATCTACATTGACGCCAAAGCAAAGCTTAGAGCATCACCACATGCTGGAAGTATATGATGGAGTGTTTGACTTTGTGGCCCAAATACAAAGTAGTGGAAAGGAATATGACGAATCCCAAAGTCCTATGATTACTTCAAATCTGTCAGAATTTAGAAACAATGACTATTTAGGTGGATAACAAGAGAACATGAGAACAACTGAGGCAGAGGCGCAGACTGGGGAATAAAGAGAGTACATGGAAGGCTTTTAACAAGTAATAGACTCTGAAGATCTTTATTTTGCTGAATTCACGCACTGACAATATTTAAATGGCAAGGGAATACCCATCTCTGACAAAACTAAACAAAAAAGGGATACAAA
>NDGM011177446.1:0-18071 GCA_002564305.1 Octomys mimax | reverse complement strand
AAAAAAAAGAAACCCAAAAAACAAAAAACAAAAACAATGTGGAAAAATAATCTTATACTGGGGAAAATGGCAGTTTTTTATGGCAATGGTGATTTTTTTAAAAGTATCTGTTTAATCTAGACTAAAACTCATCAAGACATGAAGGATAATGAAGGGCAAATTAATTGTGCCCTGCCCCCAGCAGGAATAATAACTACATGATGAGTGTGAGAAAGCTGATGTCTAGAAGCGAGGGCTCATCTGCAGGGGCTGAAGGAAAGGAGAAAGGATCCGCAGGGCTGAGCTCTGTGTCAGACACCCAGCACCGCACATGGATGGCTGCAAATGGATTCAACAGGGGCAGGAATATAAATTAGTTTTCCTCATGGTGGGTTGGAAGCGGCAGTGGAATATTCATACACAGATGTCCAACTGACATTTGGACGGTTGGGACTGAAGTTCAAAAGAGAGGGGGCCGTTGCAGATTGGTTTGGGGGAGTACCCTGGAGGTGATAATTGAAGCCATGAATGGGAATAGGGCTTCCCAGGGAGAATGAAGAAAGTGACATGGAAAAATGTCAAATCTGATGAAGCCAAAAGTAATCACCACCACACTTCAATGGCCATGTTCTAAAATATTTTGTGATTCAAGTGTTGACCTATATATTTTCCAAACAAACAATTTGTAAGGGCACAATGTGTAGTTTCAAAAGGAAGATGAGAAAGACATCAAAGATTTATTCTCATGAGAATACAAAAAAACAGTAAAATGGAACTGGGCATAGTGGTGTATACCTGTAATCCCAGCACTTGGGAGGTTGAGATAGGAGGATCGCCGTGAGTTTGAGACCAGCCTGGGGGCTACAACAGTGAGCACAAGGCCAGTCCGAACTGCATAGCAGGACCTCAGAGAGACAGAGAGGAAGAGGGAGAGGGAGAGGGATAGGGATAGGGATAGGGATAGGGATAGGAAGAGGAAGAGGAAGAAGGAAAGGGAGAGGGAGAGGGAGAGGGAGAAAGAGAGAAAGAGAGAAAGAGAGAAGGAAGGAAGGAAGGAAGGAAAGAAAGAAAGAAAGAAAGAAAGAAAGAAAGAAAGAAAGAAAGAAAAAAAAAACAGGAAGAAATTCTTCCTGGGCTTCAGAAAGAGCTGGGCTTGAATTACTGTTCTTCCACTACCTTGTCAGCTGTTTGCTCCTTGCTAGTGATGCTTAACGGTTACACAACTACCTGAGAGGAGCACCGGAAGTGCTGCTTGGGGTAATAAGATAATGTATAGCTGGTCCAGGTTAACATATGGTCTCAGTAGACTGTTGGTCCAGCTTAGAGTGAGGATCTTCGATTTACAAAAGTGCTCATTGTACCAACCTGGAAGCTTCTCAGGAGCTGTGTCCTTGGCAAAGGGACAGGTGGCAAATTGGAGCATGAACTCAAGTTTAGGGGTGATGAAAAAGTGTTGTAGAAGGAAGGAGGAGCATGGTGGAGACACAGGTGCCTACGCGTGCAGCAGAGGACTTGGAAGGAAGCAGGGATGTGTGCAGAATCCTAGGAGAAGTGAACAGGGGATGTGAGAATCAGTGGAAAATAAGAGAGACAAGCAGCGCAGCAGCGGGGGCGATGCTGAGGTCGAGAGCTGGTGCTCCCTGGGAGGTGGCAAAGGAGACGTGCACCGAGCGAGCACACTGTGAGCTGCTGTTGGGATTCGGGAAGTTGCAGCAGGCACACTATGCTTTACATCTAGACATGACTTTCATGCCTTATGCACCCAGAGGTGCGGCCTTGGGGAGGTGCTTGGATCACGGGGTGTGATATCACTGGCGGGTCAACCCACTGATGTGTTCATACCTAAATGTGGTACTGGGAGGAGAAGCCTGGTGGGAGGAGGCAGTCACTGGGGGCGTGGCCTGGGGTGTGGCCCGGGGGCGTGGCCGGGCAGGGTCTGCGTCCCTCCTCTTCCCTTGATCCCTCTCTGCTTCCTGCTCCCATGCCCAAGCCATCCTCCGTGATGCCCTCCTCTGTGACACCCTGCCTTCTGATAGCTGACTATGGCCTGAAACCCCTACAAACTGAACCAAAACAGAAGTCTCATGTTTATAAGTTATGGGCGTCAGGTACTGCGCCCCAGCAATGAGAAAGCAGCTCAGGCAGAAGATGCAAGCAGGTGAGTGGGCGTCGGAAGCGGAGTGGTCAGGGAAGCCAAGGAACTTAGTGACTGGCAGGCCAGGCTATGCTGGCCTTTGTGCACGAATATGGAATTGCACTAGGTGAGCGTGAAGGGAGGCTGTATTTCAGTCTCCAAAAACTTCAACACTGAAGGCAGTGACCAGCACACAGATGACAGTGAGCTGGCAAAGACAAGGCAGCACACAGAGTCAAGGAGCAAAGACATGAGACCAGGCCGGAAGGGCAGTGCCTAGAAATGGGGTGAGGAGGCAGAGGCCCGGCTCCCTGCCTCCTGGCTTCAGCCCTGGTGTTGGGGCTGTGGAGGCGCGGGCAGCCCCTCCAGGAATGACTGGATAAGGCACAGCATGCTGTGGGGATGGCCAGGTTTCACCAAAGCAGGAGGTGAAAGATCATTTTCTGAACTGTTAATAAATAAAGCAAATATGTGGAGGAGACCAGGAACAGGATGCAGGTGAGAGTCTCAGGTAGGGGCAAAGTAGCCATAGAAAACTGCGGACACGTTGGCATGAGAGGCAGGAGAGATGAGCATGGGGCAGGATTTGGGGCTGGAGAGCCGTGCTGTCTCCAATGTGACAGTGTCCTGAGCCTCAGAACACACTCCTCCCTCTGTGGGAATTGATGAGGGGAAGGGAGAGTCTGGGGAGAGACAGGGCAGGGCGGGTCGAGCAGCTGCCCCTAGGGTGTTCATAGAGGAGCTCAGAGACTTGTCAGGAAGTACCATGATGCACAGAGGTAGGCACCAACTCTGAGAATTGCAGAATATGTCCCATGTTTCTGCTAATAAAAACTAAAATGGTCACTGCCTGAACAGTGATGAAAAGAAATTTTATTTGCATTAATTTTCCTATTTATTCACGATGCTCCTCACTCCTCCACTCTAATCCTGAGATTCTGCATCCCTTTGTGGCTGTGTGGCACAGATGTCCCACACAGTAGTGAGAAGGAAATGGTTTCTTTAGCAACAATAACCACACAAAAGCCAGCAGAATTTTCTCCGCTATTCATGCGATGTTTGAGCAGCTTAAGGAACCCAAACAGTAGGAAAGAATAATGAGCATCTGATTGGAGCTCACTGCAATGGAGACATGGAGAAAGAATGTAAAAAGGGACCTTCTGTTCATCGACAGTGACGGCGCAGTTGTAAGTGACCCAAACTATGGCATCATGGTTTGGATTTTTTCCTCAGCGAAACAGGGAAAAATCCCACCATGTTGGTTAAGTGGGCTATGTTTCCTTGATACTTCCACCATCACTGAAGGCAGACGAACATAAGCAAATACATTTCTGAGTCCACACAGAGTAATGCTCATGGCAACAGTGGCGTGTGTGCTACACAGAGAGTGATCCTGAGACAGAGGTTTTTTTTATCATTGTTCAAATGGCACTTCCATGAATTTATTGTTCGTAATATATACTCCAAAAGAAATTCACAGAATGTTGTTCCTTCAGGGCTTTTGCTACTGAATTTCTGCATGATTCCTTTCCACATTAGCAGTTCTAAAACAAAGCTTGGAGTCATCAAAGATATGTGTGAAAATACATTCATTTTCTTCCACCTTCTTCTCTCTGTGATTTTTTTCTTTTTTCTTTGTTTTTTAAAATAATGAATAGTGATTTGATTGAAACATTCTTGCCAGGAAGTTCATCTACTAACAACATGGTAAGAATGGTAATAAATGACCATTTTATATCTATATATACAAAATAGTCAGGATAGATATGCAGCTACTCTCTCTTAATTCAATGAGAAGAAAGATTTGCGCTAATAGTTTTTGGACAGGATATCATGTCTGCATCTTGTATGATGAATAACCACTACGAAGACAACAATGTGCAATGTATCAATTATTGAAACTGTCCTACTAACCTGTTTTGAAACTGTCTCATTGCTATTTGTTTTTTATCAAATTAATAAAAAAGAATGGTAATAAGGAAACAAAGAAAATTTACAAATAGGTACAGTATGATAAGTCAGCGGGAATGATTGTAAACTCTCTTAAAAATCTCACCATCCTCAGAGACATGCAGGTGTGATGCTGGGGAACAATGGAACTGCTTTCATTATGTGAGAGAGGAAATGTTCAAAGGCCATGGCCAGGTGTGCACGAGGGCTACTGGCTGGGGAGGCTGCTCTTGGCAGCTTGAGGGGCTGCTGCCTGGAGACCCAGGGAGCGTGGTGCAGCTCACACCTCACCTTCCTGGTCTGGCCACCGACAATCAACACAGCCTCCTCAAGCATTCAGCCATTAGGGTTATGAGGCAAAGCAACATTGATTCTAGGATTATGGGTCTTGGGAAACCGGGAGCATGAAAGATGAAAAACTAGATCCACCCCAGAGAGTTGGGACATGAGCCAGAGCAGAGCCTCACATGATAATGGACCCACCGCCGTATGACCCCAGCCAGCCATGGGCATGCACTACAACCTGCCTCAGGAACTGCTCTCGGAGGCAGCACAAAGGCCTTCGGCAAATTTTGTCAGCAGAAGCCACCACTGGGTGCCCCTTCAAGGATACAGTGCCCACTTCTTAGCCACACACCTTTCAAATCAAAATACCCAGTGCATACGTCAAGGTCACTCTCCACTTCTTCAGAAATGATGGAAAGGCAATGCAAGGTCCAAGGTTATAGACAAAATACTAAGCCATTCCGGACCCAGAGAAACCGACAGTTTCTTAGCACAAATACAGTATTTGAGTCTGCAAATAAGTCCATAATGCTTTTACGTTATATTCATTTTGTAGAATTTGGGGCTTACATAAATATGATTAAGGCAAAATGATATTTGAATAAATAGGTTTTGTAAAATTAAACATAGCCCTTATGCCATGCAGATCACGATCCATTTTATGACAAAGGTGCAGCTATAAATTTTCACGTTTGGCAGGTATAGGGCCCGCATCACCTCCAGAAGCTGGGAGGAGCTGGGCCTGGGAGAGAGGACACAAGGACACCAGCTGCACACCGGCTGCTAACCTGACCTGGCTCCTGGAGAGCACGCCTTGGCTTATTCTTCCCAGTATTTTAATATCACAGCGCAAATTTAATGTAATCTGTGGTCTCAGCTCACCCCTGAAAATCAATGCTTCCCATTTCACCTGTGCTATAAATCAAAGAAGAAACACCTTGTCTTTGGAGCACATTTTACCCTGACAAACACTCAGACAGTGTTGTGATAATGCACAGCATTTTTTTTTTCCCCCATTTGTGTATTTGATTCAGGGTCTCATTACAGAGATCAGACTCATAGAGATCCTCCTGTTTTCAGCCTCCCCCAGCACTGGGATTACAGATGTGCGCCACCACGCCCAGACTGTCACAGGCTCAGTGTGTCCTGGGGGTGGGTCAGGGAATCGAACCCTGTTCCCAGAGCAGGCGCTTTGTCACTGAGCTATCTTGCCAGCCGGTGAAGAGCTTCTGACTTCTGCCCAACAAGCCCCGCACTTATTGGCGTTGATGTTGATGTGGTTTCAGGTACACGGCAGCAGTGAGGCAAAGTTGGAAGTTCTGTGCAAGTAAATTTACTGGTTTCTTTTTTAACTGTAGCATGGTTTTTAGTGTAAGAAATTAGGAGATAGTTTTTACTGTCAACAAAAGCCTTAGTTACCTCTCCCTACAAGTGTGATTAGAAAGTAACCTCAAAGTTCTCTGCCTACACAATTTTAAAATTTACAGTTGAATCCATAAAACTTTGTTTCCAGTGTCATTTAGGTATTAGTCCAGTTCAAACCCCATGCTTTAACCTGGGGACAATTAATTGAATGCCCTGTATCCTCTTTCCTGCAGCCCTAAAATGGTTGTAGGATACTTAACTTGTACATTCTTTTTGAGAGAGAGAACTGAGATGAGGGAAAGGAGAAAAGAAAGAGAGTAAAAGAAAGAAAAAGGAAGAAAGAAAGAAAGAAAGAAAGAAAACAAACATGTATATGTACAGGATAGTTTGGATAATTGTACTGCTGATTTCTACTGGTCTGTTGAAAAAAACAGTTAATGCTTAAAGTTTTTTTCTTCTCCTTAATTTTTTGACCAATTTTGCATCCTTATATCTGGTATTAAGAACAACTAATTTGATGGCAACAAGATGCACTATAACAACCACTGTTGAGTCCATTTAGTTTTGTTTAGCAGAATTGTTTTGATATCTGTATTTTTTGGAAATGCATGTTAGCTATCCAAAAATGTCTACCTCTTACTCAGTACTTAACAGATATTTGTCTAGGATTTTCCCAAATATTTATTTTTATTTGTCGTCACATCATTAAAGCACGTGCCACTAATACCCTACTTGGTTCTAGTCCACGAAACTTTTAGCAACAGAGGCAGCATTTAGTCTTTCGTGTTTTAAAAGAAGAAAACAAGAGAATGATAACTTTGTTTACTTCTTCACTAGCAAAGAGCATTTGCAAAGTGACCAGTACTCTAGGACAGCAATGGCCTTGCCATCGCCGGCGGCCTGGTGTCGGCCCTGAGATCCGGGCGGATCAGTACACCGCCTGGGCCTTGGCTGAGTTAGCTGTGATGCGGGCTGATGTTGGCCTGAGCAGCGTGGAGCACGGCGGGCAGTGACGGGCCGGGAGGGTCCTGAAGCTGCACAGAGCTGACGCTCAGCCTGGCCCCTCCCAAGTCAGAGACGGCTCCCTGGGGGGCCACCTGGGAAATCAGAAGCTGTTGCTAGCACGGAAGCCAGTGAGCAAGGCGACATTCCTCCAGTGGAGAGCGCTGAGGACAAGAATACAGGGGGCAGTGGGATGGCGAGAAGGGAAGGAAGCCAGAAAGGTGCTGCAACCTCACTAAGGACAAGTGCACTGGAGGGGCGGGCTGCCAGGTTTCCTGGTCATGGTGACTGGGGGGATCATGCTATAAAAAGGAAGAGTGAGGGAGAGAAGGAAAGCATAAAGGGTCCCCGGATTCCTCCAGGGGGAGCTTCCCGCGCTCAGGGAGAGGAAACCGCCTGAAGAGCGAGGGATCATGCTAGAAGGTGCGCAACGCAAGACACCGGCGCACCTTAAAATAGCACTGTGCTATTGACAAATCCATCAGGTGACATATTCTTATGAAGACAGCGTCTTAAAGAGAGTTTAAAACTTTAAAGAGCGTTAAAGAGAATTTTAAAGAGATTTCAGTCCTTCCATTGATTTTTAAAATAGCACTTTTGTTTATATAACCAGTAATTTATAAAGCTATAATTTATAGCAGTGAAACCTAGAAAGATTCATGCAGTCAGCTCAAGAATTCTTAAAGTACAGCCTAATCTCTAAGCCACAGACAGATTTCATTCTACCTCACTAGCAGATTTTCTATTTTAGGTATGGAAAGTGACGAATCCCTCTGAGCTCATTTCTTCCGTCTACAATATGAGGTCTAAGAAGTTCTATTTCACAGCAAACATGCAGCTTACAACATTAATTAAACGGCAGTGATACAAAATATGAGAGGTACCTAATTGCCAAAAACACAGAAGCTTTTCCTGGAGTTCTCTTTTTTAGTCTAGTATTGCAAGTAATTAACTTCTTTGAAGTAGCCTCTAGTCTACAGGTGTCCTTGATATTCCAGCTTGCATTTGCTTTATTTATTTATTTTTTGTCTATTTCCCCTTTTATTTACCATTTTGGAAGAAAGCAACCACAGAGCAGGCTCCCGATAATCTGAGCCCAAATGGAGTTCCATTACCCAGGCAGTTTCGTGAATGCTACAAAAAGAAAAGACGCGTGGCTAGGATTTCCGAATAGCTTGAAAGCTTCGGTAAGCAGCAGGGCCTCTCAGTGTACCTACAGTCATGTACAGGGAAGGACAGACGACTACCACAGATTCTTTTCTCTGTCTCATAGAAACTCCTGGTTTAATTGATAGCTTATTCAGAAACTAAGACCTACAGGTGTAAGGAAAAGAAACCAGAGAAAAGGAGTGTTCTTATCAGCCTTCCCTACATTCCTGAGAGGACTTGTGTGGGTGCTTCTGACACACAGACTGCTGCCCTCTCCGCTCCTCAATGGGGTCGCGGGGCCTCAGCTGTGTCTCCTGCAACACCGGTCTTCCCTCCTTGTTGCATCATTTCAAGGGTACCCTCACGTGCTAGAGTATCTCCCGTCATTAAAATAAGAAAAGCAAACTATTTCCCCCCAAATTTAGAAAATACACAGAGTAGCTCATACTGAACTTTCTCCGATCTTTTCTCTGTGGATCAGCTCTGGAACCCACAACCATCAGGTGCTTCTCCTCCTGCTTATTGAGACCTAGACACTGTGAATCTGAGCGTGGCTTCGTGGTTGAATGGTGTGCAGCCCCGCAAACAGTGGGTGCCTCCTCTTCTGAAAGCACTTCTTTAATTTCTGCAAGCTCACACACTCCTGTTCCTGTCCTCCATTCACTCCTCTCTGGTCTGTTCTGGATTTTTTTGTTTCACTCCCCAAACGCTTATAAGGACCAAGGATTGGTTGCAGGCTATGCTCTCTCTCTCTCCACGCTCTGTCCTACCTGGCCATGGCCATGCAGTCTCCTGGCTTTCAGTGCCATCTGCAGTCCCCAGCTCCCAAATCCAGATCCCCAGATCCAAGCTGTCCTCTGAACTCCACATCAGGACATAACAACCATGGTCACATCTGTTCACCAATGTCTCACAGCCTCACAAGCCCCGCCCTCTCCAGCTGAACACTGAGGCCGATGAGCCTCATGGTAACTCGTGCTAGCTACAGTGACAACCAGAAATATCCATAATCCTCAAAGACCACCTTGAACTCAAGTTCTGTACATAACACAATAACGAACTTTGTTCCTGATGATTTATATACTCTTTTGTTTTTATTTCACTTACCTTTGAGTTCCTTTTCTGTTGTTCTGTGTCTTAAATTCATTCACAAATTCCATGTCTGATGGCTCATAGTTCTCAACATTCTAAATCTAACTATAACAACTTAGTAATGAACTTTTTTTCTAAAGAAATGTCCTGAGCCCAAAGCAAAATTAGGTTACTGAAGATTACACATATTTAAGTGTGAATGAGTAAAATTGCTTATTTTACCATGTATTCATTTATAGGCTAGTTCTATAATCAGGGTTATCTCCTTGAAATAAAATGTTCTGTGTTATGGCGATTTAGTTTAAGTAAACTTGTTCCCCTAGTGTTTTCTGGAATTACTATCACCTTCAATTTCCAGGGTATAAATTACAGATTAAGAAGTTGCCTAAGCTTCCTGTGGAAGGAGCATTGCGGCTGGGAAACAGAGGAAGCTAATCAAATGTGATCTCCAGATCTAATTCTCATCATTAATTCGAGAGCTTCTTCCAGAATGGGCTCCTTCTGGCTCCTACCCTCAGTTAAGTTGAATTTGATGTAATATACTTTGAAATGAATATTGGATTTCAATAAAGAACATTTGGGGAATTTGAAACCCAGAGAGCAAGAACAGCATCCAAATTTATGATGGCTCAGAGATGCTTGAAATACCAATTGATGCCAGATCAAATACCATTTAAATGGTGCGTCGACTACTGGGAAATGTGTTCATAGAATGTCTTCTATTTGCTAAGTGCTTTCAGTCACTTTTCATAGTCCTGTTAGAAGGAAGGTGACAATTTCAGATGACAAGGACAGCTCAGTATGACAACCAATATTCAAGAGATCTTTTGGGAAATTAAATTATCCTTATGTGCTTTATTTGATCATGGAAATAACACTAACAAAAACAAGATAAAGAAAAAAATGAAGAAAAAATGTAAGGGGGAAAGCGAGGATTATCCTTCTTTTTAAGGATCTTTTTATTTTTGGGGGGGAAGTAGGGTCTACAGGGTGTTCAGGGTCTCACTACTAGATTGGACTCATAGTGATCTGCCTGTTTACAGCCTTCTAAGAGCTGGAATTACAGGGGTGCACCACAACGCCCAGTCTCAATCACTGTCTCAGTGTGTCCCAGGGTGCAGGGCCAGCAGGGAGGTCCAGGGATCAAACCCTTGGCCCTTGAGCCTGCTTGCAGGTGCTTTAATCCACTGAGCTATTTAGGGGGCCCAGGATTCTCATTCTTGATACTGAAATTCCAGTTTGTGTTTTGCCTAATAGGTTGGCCTCTGTCTTCAAACATCTGAATGTGAAACCAGGTTTTTTGGAAGCATTTGCAACACAGTGGTGCCTGCGTTTATGAACTTTGTTTTATGTTTTGGGAAAGATGCTGCTGTTGTGTTTGTGTGGGGCAGACGGCCATGCTTGTTTTGTCACCTGATGTGGCCTCAGCAAGCTGAAGCAAATTTTTCCTGAACACCTTCATTTGAGAGCTAGATTGTTTGCAAACAAAAGTATTTGCAAATCGAGACATTACTACTATATATACACTATATGATAACTAATAACATTGTATATAATAATTATAATACAATTAATAATATGTAATATATATGTATATTTATTTATTTAATAGGTACTTAAAATTTTTAGTTTGCAGTCCTGGATGTTTTTAGGTAGTTCTACCCTTGGTTTCCTATGGTTTTTTATATGGCAAATTCCTAAAGTGCAATGAATGTTCAACATGAATCAGTTGTTACTACTGGTAGCCTGCTATTCTTCACAGTTTTTGAAAATGTGTGTTGATAGAAATGATTTCTAATAAAACAAGTCAAAAGAAATGAACACCAAAGGATCACTTGGGCAAATATATATGTTTGCTGTTGTCCTGAAATGGTTCAGTACAGATTTTTGATGGCATCCCTCGGCTCCTGTGCGCTCTTCTCCAAGCTTATGACTGGTCCAGTGACATGTAATAGACTATACAGAGAATTAGTGGGTGTCGTACCCTTTAAGTTATGCCAACCTGAACAAATATTCAAATAAATTAAAGACGGGAAGGGGCTTCACACTTTCATCGAGTGGCTGATGTTGCCCTTGGTAAACCAAGCCGTCTTCACTGAGACAAAGGTCCGCTGCTGTCCTCTGCTATCCCACTGGCAACCCCTAAAAAACCAAACCCACCATTCCAGCTCTCTCTCACTGGCTCTGGCTTGGCCATGGGACTGACTTTGACCCATGAGACATTCTCAAACATGCTGCAAGCAGAGGCTTGGAAGGTTTGGTACAACTGGCGCACTTTGGGGCTCTTCTCTTAGCACCCCATCATCATGGTGAAGGAAGTCTGGGGTCTGCTGCTATGAGAAATGGGAAAGGCCGAGTGTAGAGAGAACTCACATGGAGCTGGCCTCGGGCTGCTCGGGTGGTCTCCCCCTGAATGTGATCACGAGGAGGTCTCTGGCCAGCGTGCTGGTCTGGTTGAATTCAGCTAACTCTCAGAATTGTGAGAAATATTTTTTTTAAATCAATGTTGTTTTAAGCCATAGGCTTTGAATTGGTTGGATAAACAGTACTAAAACTAAAGTCACTACTATTTCTGGGAACTTGTAGCATTAATTTATTCATATATAGGATTTAAAATTGGTTTCAACTTTCTTTCTGAAAAGTACTATGCTCACATATTCTTAGACAGGTTGTCCTGCAAGGCTTAGAAAGTACACAGCAATTCCTTTATTTCACCCCTCATTCCTATCTCTGGGTACAATCTATCATCTTCTCTTATTTATTTATTATTTCAGCCATTTACTCTGATACATATTTTGGTCAATCTACCCATTTTTAGATATTTCTGCAAACATATTAGAGCAAAAGAGTCTTCAGCATTCTTTTATAATTTACCTCATCTTTTAAATTTTTACTAAATCAGTAGTCTGTGTATATTTTTTTTCAAGGAGAAGAAAAATAAATCATAAAAACAATAGTATAAAATTTTACAATAAGATTGTAGGAGAGTAACAATGGGCAGTATATTGTGCGTCATTATCTTCGATGTAGTTCCTCACATCACCTTGATATACTTGATCTTGTCTGTGTTCATGTTCTGAACACACAATAATGTTCAGTGCTCAGAAAAGTAATTAATTCTAATTATATGAGATTTCCTTTTTTGGTTACTGTGTGTGAGTGTCTACATGTGCATGTGCATGTACGTGTGTGTGTGTGTGTGTGTGTGCATGCATGTGTGTGTCACTGGGAATCAAACTCAGGCTCTTGCACATGCCACGGAACTATCCTACCACTGAGATACATCCCTAGAACCTCTTGCTGTGGTTATTTTCTATCACTTTTTGCTAATTCTACCCTAACATTTCACACATCCTCTCTTCTTCACACTCTAGCTCATTTGTCTTTTAAGAGCCTTCCATTTGCCTCGCCTGACCTGACAGCCGGGTGACACTCAGGGCTTCCCACAGCACGATCAAGACATTTCTTAGCTCTTTCCTTCTTTCCTGGTTATTCCTATGCTAAAGTTTGTCCTCTTTTTAAAAAAAAAAATTTTGTTTCACTGGGACAGTCTCCATGTAGTTTCCTAAGGAATGGAGTTTGGGAAGCGAGGGCTTGGAGTTTCTGTATAGTTAGAAACTTCTTTAGTCTTTCATTACACTATGTTGGTAACTTTGTTTTTGTATCACAGTGCTGGGTTAAAAACACCGACTCTTGCCGAATGCTGAAGTCCTTGTTCCACTGCCTTCTCTCTTGGAGGATGGCTGCTCAGATTCATTATGCCACTTTCTTTGTGTTTGCTGCTGTTTGCTTTCTGGACATTTGGATTGCTTTTCATTCCCTGTTGTCTTAAAATTTCATAATGGTATACTATGGTGTGTGTACATGTGTATTATTTCTTATTAGTTAGCAAAACTTAAGGTAATTATAACAGCATTTCAAATTATTTGGCTAGGGCTGGCCAAATAGCTCAGGGATTAAAGCACCTGCTTAGGCAGACACAGGGGCCTGGTGTTTGATCCTCAGGCCTGCCAGGCTGGCCCCGCCCCCAGGGCAAGCTGAGATGGCAGTGGAGACTGGGCACAGTGGTGTGTACCTGTAATTCCAGCACTTGCGAGGCTGTAAACAAGAGGATCATATAAGTCTGATCTATGCAATGAGACCCTGTATACCCTGTCATAAATACAAAAAAAAAAAAAAAAAAATCAAGGTATTTGGCTAGTTTGCTTCCCAATTTCTCTCTTGCTTTTGGACTCCTGGGACAGATTTGGACTTCTCAAATTATATACTCATTTTTCTACATTTGGTGAAGTGATCCCAACTTTATCTCATACTATTATTCTTTTAAGATAATTTGCTCTAAAATGTCCAATTTCAATGGATGCTCATTATGCTAAATTCTTAATTCTTTAGAGTTTCTTTTGGATTTATATTGCGAGTTCTGCTTTTCAGATTTGAGCCTTCATTGAGTGTATGATGATCCTTGTGCTTTTGAACTTCAAATGAGATTAGGACAAATGTGGGCTGCTTGATCTGTGTGGAGGGCTGGCCTCGTGGGCTGAAAGCTTGCACTTGTGAGCTGCTTCGGCTGCAAGCTGGATTCTTTAGAGGGGCAGGGAATGCACTGTGAAATATTTGGGGCAATTTGCCTTCTCCTTAGAGTAATCTTTCCGTGCCTAACACAAAGCTTTCAGTTCTGGCTCTGTAAGAACTTGGCAGCTGAGCCAAGCCACAGTCTTTTCCTTAGTCTTCCTGTGCTTAGCCTGGAGGCAAGCCTTGCCCTGTGTTACACCTGTTGCTCCCAGGCCCACTTTCTCCACTGAGAGGTCTCTAGCAGACAACCACCAGATTTTTGGCTACACTGGGGAAGAACAAAGTTGCCAGTGGGTTCTCTACAGTAGGGATGGCGGGCTTCGGTCAAATGACCCATTTTCTGACTTTGAAGTATTGTCAGCTTTGGAGTCTTAGCTTTACCCCAGCTTGGAAGAACCCAGCTCTGGTGCTTCCTGTTTGCCTCACTCTCCGGGATTCTGAGGCAAGTGACGGGTGGCAGGGCTGATTATCCTAACTCACTGCTTACAGCAGGCTTTCACATTGCTGTCTTCTTTGCTTCTATCCATCAGATAGACTACTCCATCTACTTTGCTGATTCTGAAAATGCTTCAACTTCCCAAAGTTTGTGTTAGCTTCTTTTTCCATATTGTGGGCTTATATATTTCTCCTCTTTGCCTGTAAGCTGTGTGATGTTTGAGGAGGAAAGAGAGATTAAAGACACATGGTCACTGCGTCAAATCCACTAGAAGGCGTTTCTTTTTCATAGAGGGAGAAGTGCCACCGATGAGGGCAGACCTGCGACTGATTGAGCCATTTAATGGAACGCTGCTGCGGTGGACACAAACTCAGACCTGCACACGGGGAAATGCGGGCCCACCATGGAGGAGCTGCAGCTGCTACGGTCTCCTGAGCAGAAGGTGCTCTGGTTCAAGGTGAATTTCTTCTACGAGAGAACTATAGTCTTCACTCTAAGCAGGAAATGATAAGTGAGATTCACACTAAGGTTTTAGGGGCTATGGGATTATCGGAAGCTATAAAACTGAATTGCAAACACAGTGCTAAACCCCGGCAAGGCGAATAAGGTGAGTCGTCATGTTCAGTGAATGGCTGCCAGTTCAGATGATTGGTTTTAGTAGAACTAGTAAGTGGAAAATTTAAAAAGTGTTCAGGTTTGGGCCAGGGAGAAAGCTCAGCAGGATGAGCACCCACCTGGCAAGCATAAGGTGCTGAGTTTTTCTCTTCAGTACAAAAAAAAGTTAAAAAATTTGTATTAAAAAAATTACGTTTATACTTAAGTCTTACTTTCACCATAATGTTATCTCCCTGACTTCTGGCCACAAATCATCTCACCCTCTTTCTATAAACATATGTTATCTATTCCTATGGTTTCCATGGTTTTTTATTTTGTAGTGTAAATAATACATAATCATTAGATCCCTCTCCACCAATGAAAGTAGCAGCATGGGGGGGAATGTTTATTTTGGTATAGTAAAGATACTAAAATAAAATTCTAAATCTCACAAAACAATAGTCATGCTCACTTCTATGTGTTTAAAAAGAGCTCCTGGGCTGGGGTAGAGCTCTTTGTTGGAACATTCACTTAGCATATGTTAGGTCCTGGGTTGGATCAATAACACTTGAAAATAATAAGGAAGGAAAGAAGGAAGGAAGGAAGGAAAGAAAGAGAGAGGGACAAAAAGAAAGAATAAAGGAAGAAAGAAAAGAAGAAGGAAAAAGAAAATGGGAAATTACTTGACAAATATTCAAGCATCAGATTCTTGCCTAGAGTATAAAACATTCATGAGTCCATGCCAATAGAAATGACTGAGTAGAAATAAATGAGGGAGGAGAGGCAGATCAAACATTTCCTATAATTTCTGTGGCTGCCACTCCTTCAAAGGGAGCAAGGCCGACTCCCCATCTCTCCAGGTTGGGCTGCATGCAGTGACTTTCTTTCAAAGAGGAAAAATTTTGCAGTTGAGATGCCTGAAAACACCACTTACCACCAAGCCTCATGTCAACAGTGACAGTCTGGTTGATCATGGAGACTGTAAGGTTGTTCGGCACAGGTAAGAGACAGGAGAAGAACAAGGAGATCTTTATTGCTCAGTGTGGGAGGACTGCTTAAATATAAGCAAGAAATCCTTAGACCTGAGACAAAGAGAGCTCCGGCTTTTATGGGTTTAGGCCAATTGGAGTTGAAGGGAAGGATAGTGATGCTGGGGCTACTAAGGTAGGGTATCAGGAGCTGACTGGGGGAATGCTGGCTTGCATAAGAGGAAGAGGAAGATCTTTTCTGGAGGAAGGGGAGGTTCCTTTTTGGAGGGGAGAAGAAAGCAGGCCATGTGTTATTGTCCTGGGGCTCCTGCCATTAGCAGGCAGATTTTTTGCATGGGCAGAAAACCCATCAGAAACCCTTGATGTGAAGCTACAAGCACCACACTTCACCTCCACAGTCAGCTTCACCAAAGCCCGTGATCCAATCCACACATGTGCACAGCACATGTACAACCCAAACACATAGCCATCCCACAGACCAGCCAATCAGCGCTATTCCAAATTGTCAGTCATCAAACATAGGGAGCATGAGAAAGTGCACCAGTTGAAGGAGACATAATAATTAAATGTAATGAGGCTCCCTGTGTGGGAAATGTGAATTAACCATGGACTTTAGTTAATCACAAAGTATCAACATACGTTCATTAATTATAACAAGTGCACCATTCTCAGGTAAGATCACAAGCAGAAAAACTGGATTCACAGACAGATGAACTCTAATGTTTTTGTACATGTCCTGTAAATATAAATTTAGTCTAGAGTAAAAGGTTCACATAAAAACTACCATGCAATAGAAGGAAGGGACTCCTTGACACTCAGAGGGGACTAATTCATGAAAAAGAAGAAGCCACAACTTTCAAGAATCAAGATCTTTACATCAGTTTGAAGACATACTGGCCTCTACTCTTCTGAGTGACTCTTGTGTGCCTTTGTTGTGTCACACCCAAAACAGCTCCCTCCCTTGAGGAACTAACAGACAAAGGGGCTCTAGGTTCTGCTTAGTGTTGCCAGCATCTTTCTGGGCTAAGAAGGTTCCCTCCAAGTGTGGTGCCCTGGTACCTTGCACTGAAGGGGCCTCAGCGAGCTCCCTCTGCCTTTCTCCTGCTCTTCTTGGTCCAAAGCTCCTTTTATCCCAAAGATTGCCACAGCAACCGGAACTCCTGTCCCCCAAGGTGGATCATGGTAGCCAGAGCTGCTCTCCTTAAAAGGCAGGCATCAGGCCTGGACAGGCTACTCTCTGACCCACTTCCTCTGGAAGGAGATCAGAAAACTAGTGCGCTACAGTGTTCTGCCCCTGTCTAGAGAAGGCTCCTAGGAGAGGCCAACAAGAACCTGACCAGCAGCCCTCCTGAAGGTCCCTCCGTCTAACACCATCAAATCATAGCCCTCTCATCCAATCACGTTGTCTGTAACTACCCACTTCTTGTATCAGATTTCATATAAAAATACATCATTTTTTCCTGAGTCTTTTGGGTCTTCATTTCTAAAGACTCTCACGTCACACAAACTTTGCTAAATTTCTGTCATGCTTTTCTCTTTTAATCCTTTTGCTGTTGTTACTTTTTTGTCTTATGGATCTTGGAGTGGACAAAGCAAAGATATGATTATCTCCCTTATGTTTCTCACTTTGTTTCCACATACTGGGTTCTGAGGAAATTAGTTATTTTCTATGCAATTTATTTGATTACTTTATCCAATTAAACGGGAAAGAAATGAAATACACAGACTAAATTTAGACACTTTAAATTATGTAAGAAATAATATTCAAAATGACTAGTGTGATAAAAATGATTAAATGATTCTAAAACACAAACACAAGGAGCCTAGAAATACAGAAGGTCATAGCTCTGTTTGATACGAAAACAACGAGCAAGACAGGAGGTCTTAGAGGAACATCAGGTTAATATGTGATAGTCATGTGTTGCTGTTATAGATTAGAAATAGGCAATATCTCAAGGTTGAGTTAAAATTTTGAGAAGAGTATTTTTGGCTTCCTTGGTATATTTACTTGCTTGATTATATTGTTTAAATTATCTGTCCTGATCTTCCCAAGTTAGGAGACTTAGGTTTAATTTTAAAAAGAAAATAAACTTTATTATAAAATACATTTAACTTGCAGTTACTTGGAAGAGAGATTTCCATTTGTGTTAGATATCAGCAGAACAACCGGCTTCTGCTTGTGTGGAAACTGCACAAAATGGCATTCAATTATAGTCCCTGTATTTGTATATTTTGTCGGCTTTCATTTAAAGTAGGGAGAGCCAGCCAAATAGCACAGCAGATTAAAGCTCCTGCAAGCAGGCACAGGGGCCAGGAGTTCAATCCCCAGGGCTACTGTGCCGACCCCCCCCCCCAGCGTGCCTGAGACAGCAATTAAGACTGGGTGTGGTGGCGCGCGCCTGTAATCCCAGCTCTTGGGAGGCTTTAAACAGGTGGATCACTACGAGTCCGGTCTAGTAGTGAGACCCTGAACACCGTGTAGACCTTTTCCTAAAAGACAGAAAAATAAATAGATAGATAGATA
>NDGM011177443.1:0-10642 GCA_002564305.1 Octomys mimax | reverse complement strand
TATATATATATATATATATATATATATATATATATACACACACACACACATATATATATATAATATATTTGGCTTTATTTGCTCTAGTTAAATGCATACATTTTCACTGGTCTATGTTTTACTCTTTCCTTTTTTTATTTAATGTATTTGTTACAAGGTCTCACTAAGCAGCTCAGACTTGTACTGATCTTCCTGTTTCAGCCTCCTCAGCATTGGGATTACAGGTGTGTGACACCATGTCTGGTCTTGGTGGTTGGCTCAGTGGGCCTGGGGGCAGTGCCAGTGTGGCATGTGGTGCCAGGAACAGTATCCAGGTCCCTAGGCAGGCACTTAAACCGCTGAGCTGCTTCTGAAAACCCTTACTCTTTCACTTTTAAATGAACTTTATTGGTACAATGTTGATATACATAATGATTATGTGTAACAAAGGGGATTTTGACCTGTAAATGGTATATCTTGATTCTTATTTTTCCCATTTTCCTCTATTATCTTAAACCAGTCTTCTCTAAATTTATATATTTTTATTTCCATATTTTTCATTCTTTTATTTTCCCTTCTTTCATCTCCCTTCATTCATGCTCTCTCATTTTTTCCTCTTCTTTGTAAAATATTTTATATTTGGCAATACCTATTATATATTTTGCTCTTATTTACACTTTCAATTTTGGACATCAGACAGACAATACAACATTTACACATGTGTGTCCAATTTATTTCTCTTAAGAGCACTGTCTTAAAGTGAATCAGTTTAACTAGATATGTCTGGATTTTATCCTTTTCAATGGATTAGTACTCTATTTTATTTCAAAAATCCTTTTTGTTCATTCCTCATTTGATGGACATTTGGGTTGTTTCTAAGATTTAACTTTTACAAACTGTGCTGATATAAACATGGATGTACATACACCACTGTGGTATGATTCTTTTAATTCATTTTGGAAGATACAAAGAAGGAATTGGCTGGCTCCAATGTAACACATAACTGTAAATATTAGAGGAATCTCTATACTGATTTCCACAGTGATTGTGCCAGATTATACACCCACTAACAGTGAAGAAGAATGCCTTTTTCCCCACATCTGCACTAGCATTCTTTATTGGATGATTTCCTGGTAATAGCAATTTTTTTTCTGGAGTGAGAAAGAATTTCAGAATTGCTTTCATATGAATATCTTGAATGATCAGTATCTTTGAAATTTTATTATATACTCAATGTTTATTTGTATTTCTTCTTTTGAGAAGTGTGTATTCATCTGAGATGTCCATCTTTGGATTGGGTCTTCAAATTTGGAGGTTTGGATATTAATCCTTTAAGGAACAAGAGACTAATTAATCAGTAATAGATATTAATCCTTAAAGGAACAATTGGCTGTTTTCCTGTTCTGTACATTTATTTTCACTCTGCCGATGATTTATTCTCCTGCACAAAAGCATTTTAATAAGATGATTTCAGGTGTTGGTTCTTTGTATTACTTTCTGTGTAATAGAGACTTTGTTCACAAAGTCTTTGCCCAAACATATGTTTTCAAGAGATCTACCTATTCTCTCTCCCAGAAGATTCAGTTTTTCTGTTTTAATATTTAGATCTTTGATCCATTTCATTTTTGTTTGGTTTCATGCACGGTGAGAGACATGGGTCTAGTTTTAGTCTCTAACATATGGAAAACTAATTTTCCAGCACCATATATTACAGAGTCTATCTTTCTTTCCTTGAATATTTTTGGCTCCTTTATCAAATATAAGTGTGTGTAGTTTCTGCATATTCTAATAATTTCCCCCTGATTGCCAGCTCTGATTTTTTCCAAAAAGGGTGCTCTTTGCATCACAGTAGCCATGTGATATGTCAGGGATTGTGATGGCCCTTTCTTGCCCATGATTGCTTTTGCTGTTCTTGCTTCTTTCTAGTTCCAAGTTAATTGTAGGATTTTTTCTGAAGTTTTGTGAGGTATGATAATGGTGGTTTGCTTGGTATTTCACTAAATCTGTCTAACAACATGGGGAGTATGGCCATTTTCACTATGTTGGTTCTTCCTATCCATGAGCAAGAGATAGCGTTCCATTTTATGATATTCTCTTCCTTCTCCCTTCAGAGTTAACATTAGTTTTTAATATGAAGATCTTTCATTTCCTCTATTTGATTAATTCTAAATATTTTTCTTTATTGATGCTATTGTAAAAGTAGTTTCTGCAATTTGTTTCCCAATGAGCTTGTTATTTTTGCACAAGGATGCTATTGACCTTTGAGTGTTTTACTTTATATCAAGCTACACTATAGAATTTGATTATTAAATCTAGAAATAAATTTGGTGGAATTTTTTGGACCTTGTATGTAAAGTATCATGTTATCTGGGAATAAAAATAATTTGACTTCTCCCTTTCTTCTCCCTTTTAATTCTTTCTCTGGTCTAATTGCTCTGGCTAGTGAACTGTATTCAGTATGAATGACAATAGTGCACACTCTTGTCCTTTTTCTGATATTAGAGTGAAAGTTTTCAGTTTTGGCCATTTAGTATTAAGTTTAATATCATGTTTGTTGTTGTCTTGCCATAGATAGCTTTCAGATTCAGATAAAGACACCTATTTCTATTTTCTGTAGTGTTTTTTATCATGGATGTTCAACTTTGTCAAATTCATGCTCTATATCTATTGAAATTATTGTGTAATTTTAACCTTTGCACATGCTAATGTGGTATGTTATATTTGTTGATTTGTGTATGTTGAACCATTCCTCAAGTGAAAGAACAAATAAAGAAAATCACTACCACCAAAATTATGAAGTAATCTGAAGGATGTTTTAGAAAGCAATATGAAAAATCATAATTCCAATAACACCAATGAAAGAAACCAGCAAGGATAGCAAACAACTAAATACAGGGGAAAGATTGGGAACCAACTACAGAACAATAATATGACAAGGATAAGCCAAAACATATCAGTTCTAATCAATATAACTATATCAATATAATTATCTCAATCATCAAGCAAAAGGAACATACTGGAAGAATGGATAAAAACAAGATCCCACAACATGGTACATATGAGAAATAACTTTGACATGAAAATTAATACATAAAGTCAAAGGATAGAAAATAATACTCCATGTGACATAAAAAATCAGGGTAATTATTCCATTTGCAGATAGTACACATTTCAAGACAAATCTGATCAAAAGAGATAAAGTCACTACATGCTTGTTAATGGAAAATGGCAAAAGAGAGAAAACACTCACACATGTTTACATATAAAGTATAGGTTTACCCAACTATATAAACAAAATATTAATGTATATAAAAATGAAATTAGCACTAACACAATAGTAATTTGGGACCGTGTACTCCACTGTCACAAACCAAGTAGACAAAATCAATAAAGCACTATCAGAGCTCACCTAATATGGGGAAATGAATTTAGTGAATATATATGAATTAACTAAGTTGAAATAAGAAAATATAAAAATTTTAAATGACCCAACATCCATCAACAAAATTGAAAATATAATTAAAACATACCAACAGAGAACAGTCCTGGTCCTGATGGATTCATAGCTGAACTCTAAACGAAATTTACAGCCTTAATGTCATTACTCCTCATACTAGTTTTTGAAATGGAAAGGAAAGCAATACTCCCAAATTCATTCCTGGAAACAAGTATTTGCCTGATACCAAAACTACAGGAAAATCAGACCAAAAAGAATACAGGCCTATCTCCCTAATGAAGAGAGACACAAAAATCCTCAATAAGATACTGAAAAACAGACTGCAATAAATCATCAAGATTATTCACCATGACCATGTCCTTTTTTTCTCCCCCTTTGGACAATAATACATAAGCTTATGATCTAATTTGGAAGTCATAGCCCTTTAAATCTGTTAAATGATGACTATTTTATTGAATACCCAAATATTATCATTCAGCAAAATATGATGATGTAATCTATTTTCATAGTACTTGATATTTATTTTCATGGCCTATAAAATAAACATTTCATAAATTTGCCTATATTCCTTAGGCTTAATTTCATTTCTACCACTGACTTCAGGCTTTGCTATAATAACCCCTTCTTTAATGCTCATTAGTGGAGTTGGTTCTTCATGCAAACAAGATCGCATGCTGTTCTGGAAAACAGCAAAATTTACTTTAAAATTCAATTTTTATAGTTTATCTCTTTCTGAATGATATCTATGATCTTTCACACCACTCTAGATTGTCTTTCTCTTTAACATGTATTTATCATGGAATTATAATGTTCAGATTATGGTCCATGGGAGACTATATTATAAGAATAACAGAGTCTTTATTAGTTATTTGTCAGTGTCCAATAAGTACTCACCAAATTAGAAATGAGCTTAGCACATCTCTTTGTTCCTCTTTGTCTATAGATATTTCCTAGCTGCTATAACGACCATGCTGGAATGCCATGCCCACCTATGTGAGTGAGGTCATAGCTCAGGCATTGGAATTTAGGTCTATGTATGGGCATATGGGGTGGTTTTACTTCCTTTAATTGGTCCTGCTTTCTACCTTATCATTTTTGTATTTGTGGAGTTTCAACAATGTTGGGGAAGGAGTGAAGGATGGAACCATTTAGGCAAGAACAAATGGGAGGTGGCCCAGCTTAGGTGTCTCCTATCTCTAAAGAATTCAGGCAGGGGTCGATGTGAGTTGATTTTTGCCTCAGTTTCTCCTACTTCTACTTCTACTATGCTGGATATTCTTTGGCTTAGGATACCATCTCCTGTACTCTTCAGTGCAAATTTCACTGTCTTCCTTAAATAAAATCAATTGTACAGGACTATCTGCAATTAATTAAAAATATACTTGCATTCACATATTGGTATTGCATGTCATTTTTCACTTATTGGTAGGCTAAATAATGAGGCTAAAATAATGTGCTGATATATATTTAATGTAATTAATATATATTTAAGATATAAATGGAAATAACTCAGTTAACTTTTGGCTATTTCCTCTTAGTGATGGAAATTCTTCAAGTTTTCTAGGGTTAATTTTTTTGTGTTTTATTATATATTATTAAGCTTTCTGTGGATGAAAGTCCTAAAGTTAAATTAGTGAATATAGAAAAAAAGCACTACTGCAAGATTTAGTTAATCTTGCTTGAACACTAAATATGCAACTCTTAGAAGATTTATACTAAAAGGAAATGTAGTTAATGATCATAGTAAAAATGATCATGGCTGGGGAGATAGCTTTGTCGTCTAGGTTCCTGTCTGGCTAGCACAAGAACCTGGGTTCAATCCCTAGTACCATATGTAGTGCAGGCCACCAAACCTGAGCATGGTGGTGCACACCTATAATCCTTTCACTGAGGAGGCTGAGACAGGAGGATCACTAGAGTCTGAACTGCATAGTGAGGCCCTCTATCAAACAAATAAATAAATTTTATAAAATAAAAAATAATAAAAAGATCAGAATATGAGGGCATATAATAATTGTATATAACTTCTATAAATGCTCCTTTAAAATTATCACTATGTTCATTGTTCATTGAAAATATACCATTTTTATGTGTCAACAATGAAATGTGCTATTTTTACCAAAACCTAATACCTGAGATTTATAGTAATCACCAGCGGGAGGCAAGCCTATAACTAGCGTATGTAGGTATAGTATTAGAGCGTGTGAGCTTACAGAGCGCACATTTCTTGGATTTCAAGCATATCACAGATTCCAATTTGCCTCTCCTTCTTCTTTCTTCTTAATTCACCCTCAAATTTATATCTCCACCACCTCTTGCTGCATTTTCCCCCTCCCTCCTTTATTTTTAGCAAGACTCATAACTTTGATTAGAGAAATTTTCATAGGAACACATATGATAGTCTAATATTAAAAAAAATACAATTATAAGAAATGTTAAAAATTGGGCCAGGGAGATAACTCAGTAGACTAAGCACCTGCTTAGCCAAACACAAGCACTGGGCTCAATACCCGTTACCAGTACCACGTGTCATGCGGGGCCTGCCCCCAGGCATGCTGAGCCTTCCACCCAGTCTGGCCTATAATCCTAGCACTGGGGAGGCTGAAACAGGAGGGTCTGTATGAGTACAAGCTGCATAGTGAGACCTTGCACACAGTACGTTAAAAAAAGAAGAAATACTAAAATTTTCATAGTTCCTGAAAGTGTAACATTAATTTTTCACTATAAATAAGTCACAGTTAGGAATGTTATTTCAGAACTGTTTAATTAATTAGTAAAAAGCATATAAATAATAAATGAACCATGAAAAGAAAAAGAACGATAAAAATAGATCCATATTTTAAAGAATTAAATTCTCACAAAAATGAGTCACTGCATTCATGTGTTGGTATACATGATTTTTACACTTTAAAGCATTTAAATAGATGTACTATACAAACATATTTTTTGAACTCTTCTTAGTGGTTCTTTTATTGTATGTTGTACATTTCACAATAATGTTTTCATTATTTTTATTTAGTAAGTATTCTTTTCCTTTTGTTTTATCTATTTTTAAACAAAATTACTATGGCTGGTCATATAATCATAGCACTTTGAACAAAGCCTTTATATTTTAGAATAGAAGTATATAACTTTCAAACACCAAAAATATACTCACTGTGATGAATAAGCTACACTGCCTTGAGAGAAGAATTTTTCCCTCATAAATATTAACTCTGTATCACTATGATGAACTACTCTGTGGAGAAAATTATAGAACATAAATTCATTTAATATTTACTGTCTGAATATATCCAGAGTTGAAAATGACTACACTTTTACCGTTTATACGAATTTTAACAGGTATTTTGGGCTGCGCATGGAAGCAGAAATTTGAAAAAGAAAAGAATTTTCCAGCATCCTGCCCTCCATACGACTTTCCATACAGCGTGTCTGCACCATTGCTCAGCACACTGTACTTCTCACATAGATCTTCTAAAGCTTCATGGACTAGCCACTTGTTATGTGAAGGGAGCTGTCCTGGACACTTTCTTCATCCCTGAAACACAATACCCAGCACATATAACTGAAAGGCATGGAGTCAAAGGGCTCAGTGCACAGATGGCTGATGTCAGGTAAGGGAGAGCGTGGCAGAGGAGTCTGACAGAGGCAGCTTTCCCACTTTATGGGAGCCAGAAACCACAGAAGGAAAGAGGAACTGGGAGGTAGATGCTCCCGTCCAGGTCATGTCCCAGTGACCCACAATTCCACTGGGTATAGGACCCCGTGATCCTATTAACTTCCTTGGGTGTAAAAATTTTAACAGACATCCTCAATCTAAACCATAACACAAACATGAAGTCCTAAGAATAGCATTTTTGTTCCTGCTTAGTTTATTATTTTACCAATTTTGCAGGTTTAAATCTGGTAATCTGAACAACAATATGAAGATAACACTATGTGATATGACAATCACTGTTGAATTCCTGGCATCTTGTTTTTTGATGTTCTGTATTGTTTCTAATACTTTTATTATTTTTTTCTCTTTAAAACAAAGATCAGCAAAACTTAACTTTTTAAAAAAATATTAACTTTTCTGTCATGCATGTGGAGAAACATGCTTATAATTCCTGCACTTTGGGAGACTGAGGCAGCAGAAATGGCAGGTTCAAATCCCACATGGATAACATATCAAAACTAACTTGCAAAAAACTAACTAAACAAAGTGGCTGGGGCTCTGGCCCAGTGCAAATGTCCTGGGTTCAATTCCTAGTACCACAATCAGAAAAGGAATAGTTTTTCCAGAATTATAAACTATTAAAATATTTTATATTCTTTCAGAAATATTATATTTTGAAACTATTTAACTCTTTTAATTATATTTCAGTATTTTAAATGTTCTTTAAAAATACATTTTATCCATATGTGATGTGTGATGCTATACATCAGTGTATTATTATAGATATTCATGGATTTGAAATTAATGAAACAAAAGGAAGAGGAAGCAAAGAAGAAATTAATCTTCTATCTAGCAACATTAAAGTATACTGTGCTATTCTGCTTTTGGTCACTTTAACAAATACTAATATAATCAACTTACACAGTGTAAGTGTTTACCTGGATGAAGCTCTGGGAGATCTTAGTCCATGATTGATTACTCTATTGCTTTTGATCCCATACCACACAAAAGAGGATGTGGGAGAGCGAAGCCACTCACCTCACACCCACTAAGTAAAAGACAGAAAGGGGACAGACCACTATCCCATTATCTTGTCCCATGTGACAAAGAGGGATCATTTTAGGGTCTTCCCAAGTCTCCTTGAAAATGAGATCATGGGGTGTGGACAACACCCTTGACATCTCTTTTGGAGGACAATCAAGTTTCAAAATAATGGGCCAGAGACATAGCTCAGTGGCATAAGAACCTGCCTGGCAAGCACAAGGTCCCATAGTTGATCCCTGGCACCACAAAAAAATAATAAAATAAAAAAGATTAAAAAATAAAATAGTATCCCTTCTCTCAGGGATATGTTACAAACAAATGTCATGTTATTACACAGTAACATGAGAATAAAAAGTGATTAGATTGAAAAATACAATCTTCTATATTTGCTTTATAAGTCTATGAATGAGAAAATTTTAGAAATTGAGAATATTTAATGATCTATATTCTATTTGTTCTAAGGTTCTATATGTTCTATTGTTTATTCTATTCATATCTGCCTCTGAATAGATTGTCTAAGAAAGAAAAAAATAAAAGGACATTTAAGAGTTTTTTTCCCCTTGATCTTGTCTTGTAAAACTTAAATTCTTAACTTTCTTTCCATTATTACAGCTGCTAAAAATAAGTAGTACTTAGTGTCCAAATTCCAAATATGTTATTAGCACTTAAGAAATATTGAGCAAATAATAATTATAAATTTTTTTATTCTAGTGATGAAAATGCCATGATAACAAAATATAATTATGCATCAGCCTTTGAAAATTATGAATAACTTATTGAATAATTTGTTTAGAAACAATTTTAAAAACTAATCTTTCTGTAATACTTTTAAAAATCACTCTCCAGGTAGATAACACCTTGAAATATTGTAAATTTATTTTATGGAAAAGAGAAAATTCCTTTCCTTAAAAATTTGCATTTATGTGATTACTTTGATTAATGCTAAGGAGCAGCTTGTTATACATTTAAAAGTTATATTGTATTTAAAGATATTATTAGAAAATAATATTAAATTTATTGTCATAGAAAATATCAAGTTATAACTGAGTAGTAAATTTTGTGGTATCATACTTTGTAGATTTTATTTATTTATTTTGGGGGGTGCTGGGGTTCAAAGCTAGGGCATTACATAGGCTAGCCAAGTGTTCCTTAACTGAGCTATAGCCACAGATGGCATTACTGCTTCTATGAATTGCTTCTTTGTTCTTGTGAAAACAATTTAGGTTGAAATGCAAGACGTATCCTTTGTCTCCACTGCAGTTATGTGCTGTTCTAAGATGCAGAAATTGGCAGTTAGCCATGAAGGGTTTTTCCCCTGTTACTCCCAGAGAATGGACTCCTTGTACCACCAGAGCTGGCTGACGTTCACACAAATTTCATTGGATTGTCAACCATATGAGCTCTCTTTCTTCAGAGATAAAGTTTTAGAGCTACTCTTAAAAAATAAAATCCAGAAATTAGCTTTTTACAAGCAGCTACAATGCTTCCACAATTCCCATATTCCTTTCACCACTGGCAAAAAAGAGAGAGACAAAAGAAAAACCAGAGACATTAAGAGTTGTTTCACAAAGAAAAATAAAAGAATGAGTGTTAACATGTTGAAATGAATGAAGAAGCACAAGGACACTAAGCGAAGCAAAGAAAGGATTAAAAGAAGTCCATGCAGAAAGAAGGAACTCATACATGCTCCAGGAGTGGGACTCATCCACCTGTACCCAATCTGCTGAAGATGCTAGTCCTGTCAGTTCAGGAGTCACCAGAAAAGTTTCTTTTCCCAGAGAAGGAGCAAAGTCCTTCAAGTCTTAGTCACTTTTATGACTACTAGGATGGAAAGTCAATGGTCAATGTTTGCTAACTAGAGTAAAATCCAGCTACTGCATATTATGTACTTATAATCATATATATATATGATCTGTCTTAGATCAGCCACATTTTTCCATATTAGTATTCACACTTCCATAGTTACTACACTTGCCATTTCAGTTTTTAATCTCTTTCTAAACCTTGTTTGCAGACAATGTTTTGTTTTTAAATAACAATTTGTAACCAAAACTTTAATCCCAAAGAGTCTTCCAAAACATATTACAAATGACAGCATGAAAAAAAAAATTTTGCGCAGTAAAGCAAAAGTTCAGCTCTACAATGTACCCTTAAACTGGCAGGACACTGGTTCTTTGATATCTCAGGTTTCCAGATAAATATACAAACAGCTACGTACTCGTGCGCAGCATCCCAGAAGGAACGTTTGTGACCTAGCAGCGGTGAACTCTCTTGAAGTTTACTTGATTCCATACCAATCAGGAACCTCTGCCCAGGATAAAGACCGGTTCTATTTTTAAAACCACACTCACTTAGTTTTGCGTGTGGCCCTTATCTGTACCTGGTGACATATCTGTACTCTGTTATCTCAGCTATGAAACAAGTCCTGTTCAATTTTTGCCAGTTTTGTTTCTGTAACATTAGAACATCACACTTTAACTAGGCAGAGTTCAGAGGTTTATTTT
>NDGM011177440.1:0-24101 GCA_002564305.1 Octomys mimax | reverse complement strand
TTCAAAATATAAGATGTGGATGTGATATCCTGTCCAAATGCTATTAGTACAAATCTTTCTTCTCATTGAATTAAGAAAGAGTAGCTATATATATATATATATATATATATATATATCTCCTAACTATTTTGTATATACAGAGACAAAATAATCCTTCATTTGTATCCCCTTTTTTATTTAGTTCTGTCAAAGTTGGGTATTCCATTGCCATTTAAATATTGCAGGTGCATGAACTCAGTAAAATAATCCAATATAGTCCAGTAGTCCATAATAGTAGTGGGTTACCCGCGGGACTGGCAATGTCAGAAATTGTTGACTTGAGCCTTGTACAGCTCAGCATATTAAAATGGCTTTTCTAAAATTACGGGAAGAAAATAAAATAAAATGACTTTTCTTTTTATATCTCATTTTTACACTTTTCTGCTGAATAGTTAAGACCAAGATAAAGCAAGACCTATATAACAAGAAATGTAGCTTTTGTATCTGACAAGGTCAGTCAAATCCCCTGAAGATTTTCCCTGAAACCTTGTACCACAGTGTGTAGATCCTTTGTCAATGTCAGCCGTGTGGATTAGTCATAGCCATTTCTTTACCAATTTGCTCTCTGTGAAAGCCTGAGAGAATGTTTTCTATCCATGTGACTCTCCTTAGGCACACTCTACATCATCGATCACTTTCCTCTGTGACCCTCATCATAATCTCCGTGATCAGAAAATTTGGGACACCACTGGGTTACAGGATGTTTCAGTACAGCTTCTCCTATGTCCTGAGTCCTCATTGAGGAGAAATTATAAATAAATTTAATCTTTGGACTGCCCATTTTGGATGAAAGGTATAGGTCTTCCTGTTGTTGATATTTAATAGGGTGACCTTCATGTGGAAGATAATAGCTCAGAAGGGGAGGTATTTGCTTCTCTTTAGAGGTGAAATCTCTTTCAACACTGTAGAAAAATGGAATTCAAAACATTCAAAACATTCACATGCCTCCAACCCTCAGTACCTTGCAAACCAGGACAAAATAAATACAAAGAAAAGAAAAGCCAACACAAATCAGTAATAATAAAACTTCTTGAATATCTGGACTTGTCATCCTAGAATTTAAAGACTGTCAGCATGGATTGAAGTAAAAATACTGAAATAAGTTTTAGTCTGTGGACCTGTCTTTTCCTGAATGTGAGATGCCTACAGGGGAAGTAGAAAATAATACATTTTATTTTTTGGTTTCCTAAGAGATGGATCTTGGTGTTTCTGTGTTGGAATCCTGCCTATTTTGGAGAGATTGCTGCCATGAGACCCTCTTTACAAATCAGGAAACTGAATTCTTATCACAGCAGAGATACTTTCCATGAAGTTTAGTTTTGGAAATATCATTGGTACCAAGAGTTGACAGTAACACTTGTGGAGCTGTTGCTGAGTAGTAGACATTATGTTTAGGTAACTATATCTACCACAGGTGTTTGGAGGTAATTTGTAGTCATTCCCTCCTTCAGTTGGAAGACAAGGGGCAGAACAAAAAAGGCTTGAATCTTAATCACTTTGAAAGGGCTATCTGGCTGTTTGACTCTTGGATGAAGGGAACAAGTCCACAAAGTCTTGGAGTAGTTGTTCTGTAGATGTGTCATTTCATTTCCTTTTACAGGCTTAAGGAAGTAGTCAAAAGTGTCTGACTCCTAACAGCTGAAATTTCAGAGATGAATGATTGATTTACTTATAGTGAGGGATTAAGAAGGAGAATAGTTGGCTACAACCACTGAGAGAATTTGCAGCCCTCCAAGCCAACCTCTGGATTATTTAGTTCTACTTCACTTTCTACCCACTAAAACATGCAGCTCCTGCCCTGAGATGCGGATAAAGTATCCCTAGGCTACTCACTATATGTATTTATTATGCAATGCATGAATAAATCACCACCCAAGCAGAGAAAATGCATTGTTATTAAAAATTAACAGAGTTTTTGTTATCTATTGTCCCCATCATTCTACTTTTAATGAAATAACATTCTGGAAAGCACCTTAATAGCCTGAGATGCCTCCGAGGGTGAGGTGTGTTTTACTAATTCTTTAAGCTAATCGGACTAGCATTTTGTGTAGGGTCCAGTTCTTTTAGGTAAGTTGCTCTAATGAACAAATAGAACAGGTTAACTTACAGAACATGGGGAACATTCTAGTGAGCTTCTGTTTAGAAGTTCAGACATTCTTCCTGAGAAGCCTGAGATGCTCTGAAATTTTTGCTTTTTTTCTGCAAGCTCCTTTTTCTTAAATTGTCAAATAATGGCTGTGTGTTGTACCCACAAGTATGTACAATTATTATTTGTCAACGAAGAAGGAAATACATAAAACGGAAAGGAAAATTCTATGATGGTAAATGTGATAGAAGAGAGCAAAGTGCTGTTGGGCCTGGGGAAGGGAGTGCTGCATGGGAGGATGAGGTGTCATTTGATCCAAAGGGTTGCTCACTTAGAAGAAGATGGAAAGGCTGGAAGGTCTGGAGTGAAGTGAAGATGGTTGTGCAGGGTTTTGTACTCTTAATATACCAGAGCAAGTTTTTTCTGTGCTGTGATTCCAGTTTTCTGTATAGATTTAGTAATCATTTATGGCAACACTGATCTCACCCATGGTGGCACTGACACCATGGCTATTCATTCCTGAGGAGCTATTGGGACATCCAGATTTACCTACTGCTCACTCTGAATGCCATGATGCCAAGATTTTATTTTGCCTGGAGAAACACAACAGTGTATGGTGTCTAGGAGAAGAAAAATAAAACAACGGTCATACATCCCCCAGTACAAGACTTGATTACCTTTCTGTCATTCCCAGCCATTTCAGCCACAAGCAGAATTAGTGGTTTTATAATTATGCAAACAAAATGTGGGGTCGGAGGCCTCATTACTCCTTAACCATACATCTTCCCTTCTAGTTTTCTATGACCCTCTTAAACAATGTACCTACCCACCACCAGCATAATGAAAGAAACCACAAATACCAGCCTTGGAAGGATTGTATCAATTTGTAAGGGGACAGAAGCGAACATTTACTGTTCTTAATATCCTAGAAATAGAACCACATTTTATTTGCCACTTTGTTTCCTGTTGGGAACATGCATAATAAATCTGTTAATATACCTGTCCATTCATGCATTCATTCACCCATTCTTCCACCCATGCATCCACTTACCCATTGAAACTTCTACTTATTGAGTGACTCTTTACTGTCAGGTGTCATACCACAGGCAATATTCTTCACGGTTAGACTTGTGAACTATGTATAGCCTTAGACTACATTGAATTGAATTCTACTCATTAGCTATATGACCTTGAGTTAGTTGTATTACTTGAGTCTCATTTTCTTCCTTCATAGGATGAGAACAGTAATCAAATGTATGAAAGAGTTAAGAGGATCACAAACCTAATACATTTCAAGACCTGTCCTCTCATCCTGGAGGAAGAGTTTGTGTTCAGCCATATCCCTCCTTTCATTTTTCCATCCATTCCCTCCTTCCTACTTCACCCAGCATACTACCAAGGGCCCACTGAGTCCTCAGTGTTATGGAGGGGTGGCTCTATGTGAGCAATAGAAACTGTAGGTGCATCCCTAGCATCTGACACAGTACTTGGAACCTGGACAGAGCCATGATGCATTTCATAGAGTAAATGCAAGTTCTTGCCCTTGAGCAGTATGCTGTGTATCTGTAAAAGGTTAGTGCCAGATGGGAGTATCACTTGGCAGCCACCCAAGGACAGGGAGCAGAACTGGAACAATTGAGCATAGGCAGAGGGAGATGATCCTCCAGCTGCCTCTGCTGGCCTGGATATTTAAAGTGATTTCTTCCTGGGCCTTGGGCTTTTTATTCTGTGGGTTGCATGTCTGTCTTTCTGTCAGTGACTTGTCTGATGTTTCTGGGACTCTGTCCTCATACATAGGCCAACCAGGTGGGATCCCAGTGGGGAGTTATGTATGTCTGTATATTCCAGAAAGAGTTTAACCTTGGACAGACAGAGCCAGGTTTTTTTTTTAAAGCTTTAGGATATATTTGACATTGCCTCTATATTTTCTTCCTCTCACCTTGTTGGGATTATGGGCAATGAGAATCTGACTTCTAGGACTTAGTTATAAGATACATTGATGGTACTTGTATTGAAACCTACTGTGAGTTGGTAAAAGGCATATGGGAACTCTAGAAAAATCTCACATGTAGTGGGATGACCACGGTGGTGACCATATATATATATATTTTTTTTTACATTATCTTGCAATGGGTTTTCCGAATCTTATTCTTGCTCATTATATTAGTGAATAGGTACCAGGTCATAACTATGACATTGTGTTGAATGAAAATTATGATTCTGTGTATTAGTTATCTTTTGATGTTTAATGTATTACCACAAACTTAGAAGCTTAAGGCACCATATGATGCTTTGCTGAATCACAGATTCTGAGAATCAGGAATCAAGCTAAGCTGTGCCTTCTGCCTTAAAATTTCTCAAACATATTACAATCAAGTTTTTAATATAGGGGAAATTATATTTTTCTCCCAAGCTGCTAGTTGCCAGATATGCTGAGTTCTAAGGAGCAACAGAGGCTAAAAGTGGGAAATTGGAGAGAGAGAGAGAGAGAGAGAGAGAGAGAGAGAGCGCGAGCGAGCACGAGCGAGCGAGCATGAGCGCTCCAGGGAGACAGGAGGAGTCTAGAAAGTGGATTGGCAATGAACTCACCTCTCAGAGGAAGATTTATAGAGCAAAAAATCACAAGGAGGAGGAGAGGAGGGTGAGGACAACAGGGATGGGGAGAGGAAGAGTAAAGAGGGAGAGGAAGGGTGAACAAAAGAAAAATACAACTAGAAAGAAAGAAAAATAAAATGGAAGTTGCAACCATATGTGACATAATTGCAGAAATGACTGGGACATCCTATCAGTTTACCATACCTTAATAAAAGTAAGTGATAAATTCCACTGACACTCAGAAGCAAACTGCACAGAAGTGTGAATATCAGAAGGTGGGGCCCAATAGAGGCCATCCTAGTCTGCCAGGTCATGCCGGGCCTGTTGGTTGTCTTTGAGATGCTTTATTTAGATCAATTTTAGTTTAGTTTACTTTCTTTAAGCTCTGTCCAGAGAATCTCACTTATCAAAACAAGTATCAGTGGTATAGCTGCCCTTCAGTTATCCATCACAATTCTGGAAACTTTAAGTTTCTCATAGACTTGCAGTTTTGATTTAGTTTTCTTGTCCCTGTAAATAGAGCTTTCCCATGATGAGATTTACAGTTCAGGGGTGCCTTGTTTTCCTTCTGACTGTCAGTGGAGAGTAGCTCCTAACAAAGAGAATAGTATTCAGTTTAGTCTTCTCTTCAGCTTCTCTGTTAATTAATTAATGATCTGATAATAAGTACTTCGAAGTCTAGGGGAGCTCCTATTTAGAGGAACACTTTGTAAGGAGATGCTGTCTTCTACAGCAAAAAAGTGAGGATGGTTAATCTGCAGTTTACAAGTTTGTAAATCTAGATAGTCGGATCTCCAGCTTTTGTTTGTTTCCACAAAGGGATGAGTTGAGAGGAAATTACAAGACTGTACTGTATGAGCACCTAAGAGGAGTCCTCCACCTTCCCTTAGTATTGCAAGGAAAGATCCACTATAATGGTTACATGTGGATAGATGTGTTAAGGAAATCTTGCTATAGTTATTGTCACTTTCATAGTCCTGGTTAATGCAATTTACACTGCAATGGGTTTTTGTTCACTCATATTTATTCACCAACTATTTTTGAGCATTTTCTAAATACCAACCCCTGTGCTAGGTATAAGAGTTACAAAAAAGATATATTCCCAGCCTTAAATATATATTTGTTCAGATATTATCATCTAAATCTTTATTTCCCATCTGTGTTAGTTAGCTTTCCATAACTGTAGCAAAATGCCTGAGATAAATCATCTTGAAGGAAGAAAGGTTTGTTTTGGCTTATGGCTTCAGTTCCTAGTGATTTGGTTTCATTGTTTCTAGGCTTATGGAAATGCAGAACATCATGGTTCTAGGGACATGTAGCAGAGGAAGCTGATCCTTTCTTGAGGGGCAGGAAGAAGAAAGCAAGAGAGAGAGGAGGGGGTCTGGGAGAAAGATATCTTTGAGGGCATGTTCCCAATGGTTTTCCTTCCAACAAGGCTATAACTTCTAGTTTCCACTGACTTGAAATAGCCTGCTAAGCTATGAACCCATAAATGGATTAATCCACTGATGATATTAGAGCCTGTGTGTTATGGTTTGTATCTAGGTATCCCCACAAAGCCTCACGCAGTCATGGGGAGGCTTCTGGAGTTTGTGATTGATTATTGTGGGTGTGGATGCTGCACCCACCCTGGGGCAGGTAATCTGCATTACAGTGTAAGGAGGGGAAAGAGGCTAGCTAGCTGCTGCAGCCACTACTCCTTCCTTTGCTCCTTTGCTGTTTTCTGCTGCCATGAATGGCAGCCCTCTGCTATGTGCTGCTCTGCCTTGGAGCCAGCTGAGTATGGACTGACATATCCACTAACTGTGAGCTAAATAAACTTTTCCTTCTTTCATGTTGGGTGTTGGGTATTTTGTCCCAGAAATGAGAGAAGAGTAACGAAGACACCTTGTGATCCAGTCAACTCCCAAGGGTTACACATCTGCATATTGTTGCATTAAGCACAAATCTCTCCATTCCTGAGCTCTTGGGGTGCATGTTTCAGATCTGAACCATACCACTATCTTTCACTGATGAGAGTAGGTAGTTTCATTCTTTTTTGTGTGAGGCTTGAGAATCTGGGTAATGCAGATGGTCAGCTTCATTTGTTGCCCTAGCCCTGATACATGCTCTTATTCTCTCTTTGTTGTATTTATGACATGTCGCTTCCACAGAGGTAGCTTATTCTATTTCTATGTCTGCATAACAAATCATCCCCAATTTAACATCTAGAAACAACCACACTTATTATTTCATAGATGCTGTAGGTTAAAACTTCCAGCATGCTGTGGCTGGGGTCTCTGACTCAGGATCTCTTACAGAGCTCTAATCAAGGTGTCAACTAGGTCGCAGTCAGCTTGAGAATCGAGTGGGGACAGGTCCACTTCCACACTCCATTGTGTGGTTGTTGCCAGGGTCCATTCCTTCAGGCTGTTAGAATGAGGGCTTCACTTTTTCACTGGCTGTTGGCCTGATGCTTCCCTCCTTGTCCTGCCAGGTGACCTCTCCACAGGGCAGCTCCTGACATGCATCTTGTCGTATCAGAAACACCATGTGAAAAGAACCAGACAGTGTGAACCAGACTGAAGCTACAGTCTTTTGTAACCTTTTCTTGGATGTTATGTCCCATCACTTTAGTTGTACTTATGATAAACAGTTCCCTAGGTCTAGATTGCATTTAAGCGGAGAAGATTGCAGGTGGGTATGAGTGTTAGGAGGCAGAGATCATTGGGAGGTCGTTTTAGCAGTTATCTTTCATGGGCAGAACAATGATCCACTTCTAGAGGTATCTGAGAAGAAGACTGAAGACATATAATAAACAGCCCACGAGTCATATTTTCCTTATTTATGACTGACAAGTTTTTTTTTTTTTTTTCATCTTTTCTGTGGTCTCAGAAGAGAAGTTGGTGGTACAGGGGGATAATGAGTAAGATGCATAAAAGTAAATATATGATTTTTACAAAGAATTATGAAATATTAAATATAAAAAAGAACATTAAAAGGCCTTATGAAATGATAAAAGCTGGCCTAGAGGTTCTCAGTGTAGCTTCCCCAGGATCCCTTGTAGCTGCAAAGATGTGGTAGAACACAGAAGCTGCAAGGAGAGCCACAGAATTCTAGAGACACTTTTCCAAAAAGGACCTCCTTCTTCATTTACTCCTTCCCAGAGAAGGAGTAAATGTGAGATCATGTGACTCACATTTATATCTCCTTTCCCCTTGCACAGAAACGTCCGCCATGTTGAAAGTCTCATTTAGGAGTGTTGTAATCTTCCTGCCACCTGTTTACCAGAGACTTCATCCCAAAGGCTGATTCTGCTTTATCCCTAGAATAGAGTCATATTTGGGGCACATATTACTTGTTATAATAAATATGTTTACCACACATCAGTCAGTAAATTTCATTGCTTAACTACAAGGATGACTGCCTTCTGGGTGCCAGTAGGCCTGGGGCTGTATATTGAGGTTGCTAGACAATAATTCTGCAGCCTGTTATGTGAAAAAGTCCCACAGTCGATGCATATTCTTTTCTATATTTGAACAGTATTAGCTGAAAATGCATGAGGAGTTGATCAAAGAATTTTATGTGCTATTTTTACTCTTCTTTTTTTCTTCAGTAGCAGCCTGTCTATCAAAAATGTCAGTTTTTACTTTCTGGCTTGCAGTCTAAACGGACTCAATTATGTTCCAGCTACTTTGACATGACATTAGCCACTTAGAGTAACTCCAAGAAATGGCACCCAAGGGTTAATTTCTCTTACCCTTCCAATTGTTTTGAGATACTGTTGGAAAGTTCAGTGTTTCAGCATAGAGGAGGGGTACAGGGTAAGTGGCTGTAGGATAGCTGGAGAAAGGAACAGCAGTGGCTGCCTTTTCCTTGTAACTCTTTCCCCTGGTGTCATGCCATGAGACAACCAATGCAATTGCAGCTGGTCACAAGCTCTGTATGTGTCTGTGAGGAAACCCTTATTTCTGAACCGGACATTACCTAAAGATAAGTGATGCCTTAGAGGAGTACTGTTGCTTGGGAAGTGAGCAGTATCGTCTCGGTTTATATTTCATGTCATTGGTACAAGTGTGAGGGCAGGTAAGTGTCAATTGAGAAGTTAAAAGATTTTACCTGTGTTCATGACAGTATTCGCAATCTTTCCACTTAGTTAATGTAAGCCTTGGAATATTAAAATAGTGCCTTCAGGCAAAATATTTAATGGAGGATCTGTTATCCCTAGGTTGCTTTTTGAAAAATTACTCTTATAAATTATAAAATAAAGTGAGGTCTGGTTGATAATGGGAAGGTGGGATTTGTGGATAGCACAGGAGACTAATGTACATGAAAGGGCCTGGAGCACAGCAGCCAACAGGTGAGTAACCCAGAACTCAGAACAGTCTTAGAGGCAATAGGTGGAGTCAGGGAAAATTGACAGCTGGCTTCAGGGAAGTCTGTTGAAATCTAAGATTTGGGCTGCAAGTTTGATTTTTGAGAAGGGCCAATGGGAAACAGGCTTGAAGTGTCAGTTGGGGGCAGCCATGAGGTTAAGACAAGGCAGTGGCAGAGTAAGATTCAAGCACAGCGTAGGTGCTTGGCCACAGTCAGGGTGGAATCAGGATTAGGACTCATGGCTCTTGAACTTATTTTGTTTTTCCTGACCAGAAGCAGGGCTGGTCCTAGGACTTGGTACAGTGCTAAATCCAAAAGGGAATACTATTGTCATCTAGGCTTGATACATGTCCTGATTCCTCTAGGATAGGCCCACTTTGCATATATTTATCAAATGAGTAATAGATAAAAAAGATACAATGGAGTACTACTACTCAGCCATAAATAACAATAAACTTGAGACATTTATAGGTAAATTCATGCAACTTGAGATCAAACTCCTAAGTGTAATAAATCAGACTCATGTAAACATTACATTAGCTCCCTGGTGTGAGAAACTGAAAGAGTAAATAAGGTCTACAATGTACAGTAGGTATTGTGAAATGGGAAGAAATTGTTCAACAGGAAAGGGGAACTAGAGAGGCAGAAGGGGGAAAGAAGGAAAGGAAAGGAAAAAAATACAAGTGAGCTATCCTACTAGTTTCTCTTAGTTCATTGAAAAGTTTGTGCTTATATTGTTTGTAGAATTTTTTATGCCCACATCTTATACTCTGAGTAACTGCTCTGAAGATAACCAATGCAGTGTGTTAACTGTAGTTATTCTCCTATGATTTTGCTATGAAATCTTGTTTTATTTTTTCCATAAAATTAAAAAACAAAATAGTGATTAAGAGAGCTATGCCTGCCTTTTGTTCAAGTGACCAGTAAATGATGTTACACAAATACCCTAATAATTTCCTGAAATGTTTCATAGAAAATACATATTTGTAGAATGTTATGGAGAAGCTGCCAAAGTAGAGTTCTATGGTCATGTGAATATGGAAAATTCAGAAATAAATGGGGATTAAAGGAAGAGTCTTTTTAAATGTATTTGGTTGTTACAGGGTCTCACTACACAGCTTGGACTCATGGTGATCTTCCTGCTTGCAGCCTCTCCAGCTCTGAGATTGCAGGCATGTGACTATGCCTGGACTCTGGCTGGCCCAGCCTGACCTGGGCTTGGGGCTGGCATAGCATGTGATACTGGGAATCAAATCATGGTTCCTGCACTTGCCTAAGTTTGCCTAAGTAGGCACTTTAGTCTGCTGAGCTATCTCGCCAGCCCTGGAAGATTCTTAACTACAGTTCTTCTCCATGACTTTGAATGTATCCTATGAATCTCCAAGCAGGGGGTGGAGATCTTCATTTCTCAGCCTTAGTTGAGCAATTTGTATACTTCAATAGCCCTGAGACCACTGTTCTGTGGCACACACTTTAAGAAACACTGGGTAATTAAATATGAGGCCATAAGGAGGTTGATCATTACTAATCCTGTATTACTGGGAGGTTGCTGGACAAGTCAGCCTCTATCAGTTAGATAACAGCTTCAAAGAAGGTCAGACTCAGCAAAGGCATTCTGATTCGCTGGCCGCTGGCATCAGCAGAGGTGTATGTGCCTCACTGGAGAAAGGGTCTGAAAGATGGCTAGTTCTCAAGCTCTGTGGCAAAAGCACTTAGAATTAGAAGCTTGATAGCAAACTAGTTTTCATTGCTTAGTCTTTCATTGCATTGTTGAAGGAGATGTTACTGGGGAATAGTGACATACGTACCTGTCTCTGTGTGGGGAGGTGGCCTTAGGGAATAACAATTCTGATAAAGGTGGTCAGAGGCTTTGTAGAGAAGCACTTTCTGGGAGTTCTGATGAGAAACTCTGGGTGGCAAAACACCATAATTATCATTTTTGTAGTTATATGAATACTTGTATATGGATAGTACTTCCTTAGTTGCTAAGCTCTTACTATGCATCAGACCTGATGCTAAGTGTGAACTTGTGTGCTTAAACACTGTATCTTAACTAATCCTAATAACTCTGAAGTTTAATATTGTCACTTCCATGCTTTACTGATGTTCAAGCATGCCTACCACTTGATCTACTAGACTGTTTTTTAAGGCTCTAACAGAGGTTCTTGCCTCTTAGCCCCTTCCCTCCACAGCATCCTAGGTCAAGGGCACAATAAACCAATCTCCTGTGTAAGTCCTGCTCCAAGGCTACACAGAACTTATTTGGAAAATTAACAAGAATAAAATCATTTCATTGCAAATAATACCATCTTCTAATGCATTTTACATGTCTACCTAGTGGAGGTGGTCAATGTCAAACAAGCCCATCTAGGAAGAATAATGAGCTGCTAGGTCATTGGTGGCAAACACATTAGAGTTTTCCGTGGTAGAAATATCCTACTGTGCCACTCATGGTGTAGGTTCACCGTCATTGCCATAGATCTTATCATGGTTATATGTGAAGGTCATCAGCTCACTTGGGAAAGCTTGTCTTAAAATGAGGTGAAGAAAAGAATAGTGCAAGAAAACACGGAAGATTTTGCTTTGCTTCTGTCATGGTTATGCATCCATACTAGTGACATAAGGAGCTTCTTTTTTTTAAATCTGGGGCAAAAAATACTTTACATTTTAACTTTATTTAAAAGATCATCGGGGCTGGGGGGATAGCTCAGTGGAATAAGCGCTTCTCTGGCAAGCGCAAGGGCCTGAGTTCAATCCCTGGTTCCACAAAAATAAATAAATAAATAAATATAAATAAATAAATATAAAAGATTATACTCCTTGGGATACATCAAAGCTTTCAAAGGCTAAGGCCTGCAGAAATTTGACATCCGAGAAGACTGAGGACATCCTGCTAGATTGGATCTGTGGTGACTTGAAGAATTTATACCTCTTCTCTTTTTTTTTTTTTTGTTTTTTTCTGGTACCGGGGATTGAACTCAGGGCCCCACACTTGCCAGGCAAGCACTTATTCTACTGAGCTATCTCCCCAGGACCTGAGCTATCTCCTCAGGCCCTATACCTCTTCTAAAGGGGATGCTAATACTAATGTATTGTATATTAGTATTGTAGTATGCATCACTATTGTATATTAGCATATTGTATTATATATTAGTAACACATTATGTATTAGTATTCAAAATAACCAAGAGATAAAACTTCAGCTGTCTAACCATAAGAAATAGGTGAGCAAGTTGATGGATATCATCATTAGTTTTATTCAATCACTCCATATTGTATTAATTTGTTACATTGTCACATTGCAGTCCATAAATGTTTACAGCTCTTTTTATTCAAAATCAGTTATCAGTCAACCAATGGAATGGCCCTTTGTAGTGTTCTATGACTGAATTGATCTTGGAAAGCACATCTGTATCATTTTTTGTTTCCAACAAGTTTATGTTTTGAGACAAAAATGGATAGTACATACTTTTAGAGACCTTTCTCCCGAATTCCAAAAATACAATACTGATACGTAAAGAACTGACTATATGTAATTTATAAAATTTAATGAGTTCAGCCAAATGCAAATACCAATGTAACCGTCACCTCAGTCAAAGCAGTGGTTCTGCCCAGCCCCTTCCGAAGTTCACTGTGTCCTTTGCTGGGGGAATTACCATGAGGTCTTTTACATACCTTCAACACATTTTGAATACTGCACTGTTTATAATTGGCATGATATTATGTAATAGAGCTCTAGAATTTATTCAGCTTGCATGATTGAAGCTTTATAGCTAATGAACAATTTCTGTTTCCCATTCTTGCCCTTGTAACCACTGTTACACTTTCTACCACTGTGAGTTTGACTACTATAGATGTCATGTGAATCTATGAGTGGATCCATAGAGGATTTGTCAGATTGGATTGGATTATTTCACTTCACGTAATGCGATCCAGGTTGATCGCTGTTGCCCTGGATCTTTGCCAAAAGATGGAGAAGGCATTCGTCCTTGTTACAAATGAGAAGTTTTCCTGTTTTTTTTTTTTTCTTTAAAACTGAATAACAACACCTTTTATACATTTGCCACACATTTTTGATCCATTCATCTGCTGATAGGCCCTTGGGTTGGTATCTGGTTGTTATAAGTAATACTACAATGAACATGGGAATGCAGATGTCTTTTCAAGTTTCTGATTTCAATTATTTTGGAAATATGCCCAGAAGTGGGATAGCTGTATGAAATGGTAACTCTATTTTAGTTTTTGAGGCACCTCCACATTATTTTCCAAAAATGCTGAGCTCTTTTATATTTGTACCAGCATTATACCTGGGTTTGTTTCCTCTATGTCCTTGCTAATGTGCACACACACATACATACATACATACATGTATCCATACATCTTTGTATTATGTATACATATAGACATGTGATTTTTGAGTGACTGCCATCCTAACAGGTGTAACATAGTATTTATATCTTTGATTTATGTTTCCCTGATAATGACTGGGCATCTTTCCATATACTTGTTACTTATTTGTATATATCTTTGGAGAAATACCTGTTCAAGTCCTTTGTCCTCTATTAGATTTTTTGTTATCATTATTAAGTGGTATCAGTTACTTGCATATTTTGGATATTAGTCTTAATGGTACATGTAATTTCAATGTTTAATTCCTCAAATAGGCCAAATAAAACAAACAGATTTTTATATGAGTGACCTCTATTTTACAGTTGCATGCTGGAGAACCTGCCACTCAACTAAGTAAACAGTTATCTGGGTGTCTATGGTATCTTAAGCATCTTACAAGCTACTTCATACACTTTTCAGGTGAATCCATGGGTGTGAATCATAGTTCCCATCTTGTAGATAAATACACTCACAGAAGCTAAATGACCTTTCCAAGTTCACACAAGTGTTTAGTTTAGCGCAGGCCTGAGCTCTGATTGGTTTTCTGACAAAGAGCTACAGATTTACTGAGAGCATGCCTTCCTCTGAGGACACAAAGGCCTACTCAGGAATAGTACATCACCATTGCTGGTCAGTGTCGGGGACCAGGGCCACTCCGCTTTTCTCCAAAGGTCAGACCCACTGATACGTGATACCAATGCTAGACCATCTCTCCTTTGATTAGCTTGAACTGTGAGTCCATAACTGATCACCAGCCCCTATGGGGTTGCCAAGCTTAGATTGATTTTACTTTATAAATTCACCCTTCTGTGTCCTTGAAGTCTGTATTGATAGTATAAATTATCTAGATTCTGTTTCATGTGAGAAATTAAGCCCTTTGGACTGAAATAAAGATGGGGCTGCTAGCCTCTGGTTGGGGTGGTGGTGTTGGCAAAGTCTTTGTACTGACATGGCGGCCTTAAAGTAAGGTTAGTTAGCTCCTTGTGACACCTTGAGTTTGGGTAGGACTTACATGAGATCAGGAAGAAAGAGTGTTCTTATAAAATCAGAGTAAAGAGTCAAAGAAGTAATCTCTGCCTATTGTTTGCTTCTGAATACATTAGGACTTTTTAGAGGATCAGACTTGTGTCTATATAGTTCTCATTACATAGAGATGAAGGCTTTCATGGCATTATCTATAATTGGGTGTTTAATAAATGCTTTTTGATGAGGATAATGGTCTGGAAGTAAAACTCTTGAGATCCAACGCTTGCCTGGCTTTCTTGCCTCATTAGGAAAGAGGAAGCGATCAGGAATGCGTGGATGAATATGGATGTCAGTCTTCATGAGAAAACCACACATTCCCAGCCTTGGACTGCTAGAAAGAGAAAAACCAGAAAGGTGTGGTCAAGATAGAAGTTCTTTGATTGACACTAAAGTCAATATTTACCATGATTCTCTAGCAAGGGAGACTTCATTCGGAATCCAGTCATTTACCTCATATGTTTCAGGTTGCTTGACAAATTGTCCCAAGGTTTTCTGCAAGTCACACCATTATGGTGTATAATCACGGCTCACCCGTGCCCAGGGAGGGTGGAGGCGGAGGTTAATTAGTTTTTTATTTGCATTGTTGCTTAGTAGCTTGCTTTCTCTGTCAGATGAATTTGCCCTAGCTCTTCTCATCTAGCTCTCTGAAGGGGTTGCACATTGTCTATTTTAGGGCTTTTTAAAATACTTATCATTTTCTATTTGCCTCTTTTATCCTTGCCTGTATCTTTTTTTTTTTTTTTTTTTTGGTGGTACCAGGGATTGAACTCAGGACCTTGCACTTGCCAGGGAAGCGCTTATTCCACTGAACCATGTCCACGGCCCCTATATCTGTTTTTTTTATGCTAAAAAATAAAGAGAATCCAAGACACAAGCTATTGATTTTGCCATGACGCTAAAATAAATACTGTCTTTTGTTGAGCACTCTAAATGCTGAAGTATTTTTATGTAAAATGACTAAAAATGCAGTCAGTTTTAACCAATGCTATATATATATATATATTTCCGAGAGGTTTTCTTCTTTGCCATTATAGTGAATCCCTTATGAAAATTGGTTTTAAGCTTTAAGCCTGCACAATAATGTAAAGGTACTTAATGACACTGAAGTATGGTTTAAAATGGTACATTTTATGTTATAGCTTTTCTACCAAAAAAAAAAATTGATTCTCTGCATCTAAGCAACTAAAGAAATTATCAGACTGATTCCTAGAATACAGTCAGTATTTATACTGAGTAATATAAATGCAAGGGTACAGAAAATTACTGTATAACACTCAAATGTAAGAAATATTGTGTTGTATTTTATTTTCATTAAGTCAGATTGAATTTGGCTTTGTGCTCTCATCTACCGGAAGGGTATGTGAGAGGTGCAGTTGCTTTAGGGGAGCACATTTTCATGAGATTCTTTACAGCTCTGGCTACAACTTGCATGAGATCAGGAAAAAAGGGAGGAGAGTTATATTTTCTCATGAGGTCCCTTTGTAATTATTTTCTTTCTTTGCCTGATTATCCATCTCTCCAGTTTGGTTCTTCACTGTTTGCCAAGTTCATGTGCTTGGTGGTCAGAGAGAGGCTCCTTGTAGCTATCTTCTTTGCTGACCCCAAATTTAGTGAGAGGGACATTTCTGTTTTTCAGGTAGCAGGGCTGCTCTCCAGCCCCCCTAGGAGCCGGCTGCAGTCCCTTTCATCTGGCACATTGCTTCAAAGGGGATATGGGTCTCTTTTTCACAGAAGCTTGACAATCACTAATCATTTAGCTGTAGCAAACCTCATCCTACCTTGCACCCCCTTGAGCTCACTCTCAGCTATGCTAGCTTCTCAGGCAGACCTTCGTATGATAGAGATCCTAAAGGCCTGGGAGCGTTACTCTTCTGGCCCAAGAAACATGACCCGTTAGTGATTTGATTTCAAAAGTTAAGGATCTGGAAGTAAAAGCAAAATGGTCTCAGGTGTTTTTTATATGGGAGAAATAAAAAATGCTATTTTGACTTCTGTCTATTCTAAACATTTATATGATGATTAAAAATACAGTTAATGTTTAAATCTCTTTTCATTACTGCAGAAAAAACCACAGTGCCATTAATCTGTCTAAAATACCCTCCCTTGATTTGAACACGTTTCATTGTCCTTGCTACTTTGTGAAGGAGTTGTGGAAGTCCTCTCTTAGTATTTTTAGTTGTGCTCTCCTGGCTGGTTGATGTCCTGAACTGATTCCTGAGGTCATTTTGACTTTGGGAAGAGCCAGGAGTCTCATAGTGTTGGGTGTAGAGAGTCAAAGCGTAAAGGCCACTACGTTTTCATGAGCCCATGTTTCCTTTGGATGGCACTTAGCCTCAGCACTGACCATATTTTTGAATGAATCTTAGGAAGAAATGGAAAAATACTTCCAGAACCTTTCAGAGGGTGGCAAGAACTATGAAATAAGCATACTTGAAGTGAAGAGGAGTATTTTGAAGTGGGTTAATGCAATGTATCTTTTACTGTAATACATTTTTAAAAACTTAGACATTATTTTGACCACATAGATTAGAACTATAGATTAGAATTAAAGTAGAATTGACAATACACTGGTTGCAAGTGTGGCACTGGGGACAGAGAGCTGGGGTTTGAATTCGGACTTTATAACTCCCTGGTTGCATGACCTTAGGCAAGTGAAGTTCCCTGTGCTTCAATTTCCTCATATCTATAATAGAAATAACATTTTTATCATGAAGTTATTGTGAAAAATAAATGTTAATATTTGTAAAGTACTTAACCCACAGAGTCTGGTATATAGCAAGTATTCAAAATGAGAATACCATGAAGAAGTTATGGTTATTATCATTGTTTCTCATCAGTAAGGCTGGACACTCAGCATTTTAGTCCTCTGAAATTCTATATCTATTTCCTGGTAAGGGATCCAGGGAAGCAGAAAAATCCCTTCCAATAAATTTGGTATTGGTTCTGAGATGTGTCCGGAGAATCTTTTGTAAGGTCTCCCTCTTGGGATGTTCAACGGCTATATATCTCAGATAAGCATTATCAATTTCATTGTTTTATGAAGTTCTGGTCATTTTTGCTTTCAGAATTCTAGTGGGACCAAAAGAAAATGATGCAAATGTGCAGATTAATCAACACAGTTTGAAATGCAAACAGAACTTGAAGAAAGTTTGCAGATTAAGCTGAGCCCTGTTCCTGATTAATTCTGGGTAATTTGCTTTGTTTATTTGATCTCTGGCCTTTAAGTGAATGTTGATCTTTCACTTCTTTTCCAGAAGAGCTATAAGTCTCCCTGAACTACATTTCATAGAATTTCTTTGAGAACGTTAGCTAAGAGAGGATACAAAAGTTCAAGTGCTATAGGCCCTAGTGTTCCATTTTCCACATTGATTTATCATCTTGATTATAACTTCCACCTTGACTGGGTAGCTGGTAATTACCAAATCTTTGCTTCTCTTCCTGGTTACATGGGATTGATTGCCTTAGAATCCATTTTATTTCTTGCATGGCTTGAGGTACTGTAAATTATAAAATTGGGTTGTTATTTTGCTTGAATAGATCAGTAAAGCGTGTCTCTGACTTGTCACTCCCTCCACACCGCAATATCTTCTCATCCCTAGTATCTCCTCGGCTTCTCTGATGTCACTTGAGAAAATGTTCAGTGCCTTGTTGCCAGAGAGTTTGAGGAGAACCATCTAACTGTAGAGATAATGCTTACTCATGCGATTCCTAGGATTTGGTGTAAGGATGTATTGGGCATGTTTAAAACTATATGATAAAAGGGCAAGGGATGTAGCTCAGCAGCACAGTGTCTTGACAAGTACAAGGTCCTGAGTTAAACTCCCAGTGCCAAAACAATTAAAAAATAAAAGATCTAAAACTATATGCTAAATGCCCTTTGTGTCATGATTCAGTGGCAGTTCTCCATTAACAAAAATAATCGCAGGCGTCTGCCTATATCATTTAGATTAATTCTAGATGCTTAGCAGATGAGCCTTAAATCCAAGTGGCTTACCTGCCCATCTAGCTGTGCATGTGGACTGAGGCTCTGCTCCACACAGTCCTCAAACACCCAGGCTGGTGGGGCTTTGCCATCTTCCGTAAGTGGCTTCAAAGGTGGCCCTGGCATAAACATCCAACCACAGACCAAGAAGGAATAAAAAAATTGGTAGGTCTTTTTAAAATTTTTGTAAGATGTCACAATAAATAGGTAACATTTAGCTTCAGATAGAAGTATGGCTAACCGCGGTGAAATAGCAACTAAAAATGGGAAATTGACAGCTTTCCTTTTGCCTACTTACTCTTGAGTACTTAAAACCATGAAGTGTTAGAACTGAAGGGAGTCTGGAAGGCAACTCGCTCATTGTCTTCTTCCCAGAGACGTTGGCTTTCAGCCCCGGTATGAGTGGCTGTGCTTCTTTTGACCCTGAGATCCACTTCTGTGGATAGCAGCCCTGACATCAGCCTTTCTTCTGGGCTTACATCTTAGCTCCACCTCTTAGAGCTGACCAAGTTGTGCTACCTTCAAAAGGCTAATTTTAATAACTTCATCCAGCAGCTGACATGTGAAATCATTCTTGATACTCTGAAAATTGAAATGGCCAAAATAATTCATCCCCTTCAATCCAGGCCCTTGGGTGCTCTCCAATAGTGGTTCTAGGTTTTGGTTACATGACTTGTTTTGGCCGGTGAGAAGGTAGTGAATACAATCCAGATTTGAGAAATGCCAGGAGCTTCCCATCTTGTATGTTAGATCCTTGAAACTCTATCTTACAAATATTCCAGGATCACAGGATGGATGATGTCAGACATTTTGCCCCCCTCAGCTCAGCTGACTTTGGGCCAATTACCAGACATATGGATAGAGCTGTCCTAACTCAATCCAGGTTGCAACTACCTTGGCTACCCACAGAACTGTGAGAATAATATATTTTTGTTTTTGCAAGCCATTAAATTTGGAGTGGTTTATTGTCTAGCTTAAAATAACTGATACAGAAAGCGATCACACTTGAGACATCTTTACAGACCATAGGTGGGATGGTCCCTTCAGGGTCACTGAATCCATCACACAGCATAACATAACTGCAAAGGAAACTGAAAATAGTAAGGAATCCAGAAAGAAAAGGAACCAGGCCCAGAATGGTTGGACAATCTCTTCCATGCTGATTTACTTTTACTTTCTAAAAGAACCCTTAGGTGGTAATCAGAATGTAACAACTTTTCAGGCAAGTTCCTTGGACCAGGCCACTAGACAGTCATTTTTAGTTTATTTGTTTGGCACTGGAGATGTAAAAACAGAAAATGAGACAGATGTGCTGCCTTCCTGGGCGGTTGTCTGGTAAATCAATTCCTTCCAAGGTTCATCTGCAACCCTGAGAGAGAAAAAAAGAAATCTGCAGGCAAAAATCCACAAGGTAGAAAGGATTATAAACTGTGAACCCTTAGAAGAGCTTTTTGCTTACTCTTATTAGGAAAGAACTCTTGGGTGTCTGTCTTTGAGAATGTATTGTATGTATCAGTCATTGTTTTACTAGAAAATCAGATGTAACACAAGATAGACACACGTATAAGAAATTACAAGAGAGGCTTATGGTGGTCAGCCATAGAGTTGGATGAAGAAACCTGCAGAGACTGTCTGTATGTTGGAGACGGAAGGTTTCAGTCCGAGTTACGGAGTTCACTGAATTGTCCACATAAATCTGCATCAGGAAGCTAATGGGTCTGTGAGGGAAAGCTGAAGAGTCTATGCCAGGAAGCTGAAGAATCCAAGTGGTGAGCCAAAGAGTCTGTGCTGGAAGCCAGGAGGTGATGTCCAAACTATGGAGGAGCTTCTCCAAAGAACAGAAGTAGATCTGTCCTTCCTCATTTCCCTTGTATCCCATCCGGGCTCTGTGCTGCCCTAGTGCGGGTCCTCCACACTCCAGGGTGTGAATTACTGAGCCAATTTAATTGCATTTCTGACCTTCTTAAATCAACACAGTCAACTATTATAGTACGCATTCTCGATCTCTACCTCTTGAGGTCTAAAGTTCTCTCCTCTTCCTCAGCGGACTACAGGCAAACTGCCCAATACTATTTGCCCCGCTATGTCTCATCCAAGACCATTTGCCAGTAAAGCTCCTTTCCTTTTCATCCCCTTCATGCTTTTGGATTTCTGGTCAGAGAGAAATTTGATGCTTTAGAGCTGGTGAGGAGACAGCCTGACTGCAGACAGCACCCTGCTCTGGAGCCAGACTGTCCCGGTTCCAATTCTGCCCATGTCTCTGCCTCATTAAGTAGCTCTGTGTGATCTTTTACAACTTCTATAATCCTCCACTGTAAGAATTAAAATGATATTTAGAAGGCATCTGACACATAGTAGGTACCTATTAAAGTTTAGATGTTATCATTGTCATCATCGTCGTCGTTGTCGTCATCGTCGTTGTCGTCGTCGTCGTCGTCGTTGTCATCATCATCATCATCATTGTCATTGTTATCATCTCTGTCTTTACCTGATTTCCTTCTCCTTCTTCCTTTTGTCCCTTCCCACTATTCTATTACAAAAATAAATCACAATTTGGGAAAGAAGGACTAGAAAAGAGAGGCCTAGAAGGGAGCATGAAATAGCAAAAAACTGAACTTATCTCATAATTAATAACTCATTTCATATTTACACATTTAGTTGTAGTTCTCACAGGACTGTTATGTGGATAATCTCATTTAGCATGACAGTTTTCAGAGATATAGGGAACATCCAATCTGGAAAGACTAAAGAATAAACACAGGGGACCAAGGGATAGAGGGAGGGGAAGCAGGTGGGAAGGGATGAAGAGGTGAAGGAAGAATGAAGATGCGTTACGTACAAGTACCAGCCCCCCCTTGATGAATGTAGTGTGTATGCGTTGCCAACATGTACTCAAGTAAAAATAAAAACCAAAATAAAAACAGAAAGAAACAAAAACCAAACACATGAAGAGTTAAAGAACAACTGAGTTACTGAGACTGCAGTAAATGAAACTTCCTTTGTCCCCCATAGCTAGTCTAGTTCTGTGACTTGGCTTCTGTACATTACGTACTGGTCTTTCTTCAGATATGTTCCCTCTTGGCCAGCTCTTCTTTAAGTAATGGCCAGGTTCTTGGTCAGGCCGAGTTACATCCCATCCATGTGCATTACTTTCTAAGCTTAACATTTCTTAACACTATATTTGATTTTTTTTAAGAGCTATTATTTATAGTCTTTTATGATTTGCAAGACTAGAGCAACTAGAGGATGGATTTAAAAAACAAGTACCTAGAGTCTCTGGGAGTGCCAGGTTTTTAACAAACAATTCTAAGACAAAAATGGAAGAGATACCACACAGTACTAAGTAGTATAACATGACCATGTGAAGGCTGAACTATTGCTGCAGATTGGAGGAAAGCTTTGGATAGAGAGCTCAAGGATGACTTCATGGAAGATGTAAAGTTTGAGCTGGAATACTTTGTCTAACTGGGTGAAAATAGGAAATGCCATAACCAAAAGAGTAGTGTTATATGTACACAGTATTTGGGGTGTAATCTCCAAAATTAGCAATTAAGTACATAAAGATAGACTCTGCTTCAGGAAATATTTTGAAATTGGCAATATCTCTTCCTAGACTTGTTTCTGGAGAAAATCAGAGCAAGCAAATGTGACAGAGTGACTCGTGTGATTAAATGGCATTTTGGGGAGAGATGACAAGGAAGGCCACTCGGAGTGGGTAACATTGAAGCTGAAATTTGGAGGAGGAGGAGGAGTGGGTTCTCAGTGCTCTGCAAGGGGAGGGCCAAGGATGAAGGCTCTATAATGGAAATGAGTTCGGTAGGGGAACACCACATACATAGGCCTCAGGTTGGTGCATTGAAAAATCTACAACAAGAAATTAGATTAAGTTTACTTGGAAAATATGGCTAGGTAGGACCCCACTAGTGACTAGTTGAACCAGAATGTCTGAGATAAGCTCCAGTCCACAGTACTTGTATTAACATCTGTCCAGGTGATTGTAATGGGGTCCCAGGGTTGAGAGCACTGTATTCGAGAACAGAGATAAAAGAAGGGCTTTTGAGCAGGCCGGGGACTGCAAGATACAAAGGAGAGGAGCAGTATAAAGAGTGTCACTTTCCAGAGCAGGACAAAAGGAGTAGAAGGATGCTCTTTGTGGACTTGGCAGGAAGCAGGCCAGTTCCAAAGGTGTGATCCTGTCTTCTTCACTTAGTCTCCATTGTGAGTTTCCTGAAATTTCCTGGCCAACCACAGTAGGTGGCAAAGAATCAGTGCTTAATAATTAGACATGGGGAACCTCCCAGATACTTAATGTGCATGGGAAGGGGCCTGCTGAAAGCAGTTTAAGTAACAACATCCTAAAACACTATTTTATATACAGCACTTTATTTAAAAAAATAAAAATAAAAACAAGATGTTCCCTTAGATAATCTGTAAAAAATGAGAGAATTTACTAATAGGAGGTCAGAATTATGGCTCAGATGCTATAGGGGGAAAAAATGGGCCTCAGGCAGAGGTGGGATAGAAGATGGAAAGCTGCTCCCAGATCTGGAGGGATGAAGAACACATAAGAGTATCTTCAAGAGAGGAGGCTTTTGGGGCCAGGGAGAGAGCTCGGTGGCATAAGTGCTTGCCTGGCAAGCACAAGGTCCTGAGTTCAATCCCTGGTACCCCCCCCAAAAAAAACCCAAAACAAAACAAAACAAACCTGACTGTGCCAGCCCCAACCCCAGGGTTCACTGAGATGGTGATTGTGACTGGGTGTGGTGGCATGTACCTGTAATCCCAGCACTTGGGAGGCTATAAACAGGAGGATCACTATGAGTCCAATCTATGTAGTAAGATCCTGTAGACTCTGTAAAACCCCGCCCTAAATACACACACAAAAAAGGCACAAAAAATGGTTCTGCACAATTAGAAGTGACAGAATTGGAAGAGATACATGATGTTGACGGAAAAATATAATCTTAAATATGAAGGTCAAGAGTGGTAACAGAGACAGGTCCTTTAGAGTCCAAATTGGATGAATTCCTAAACCTTTGAACCTTGTTTTCTCATTTATTAAATGGAAATCATAGTGCCCAGTGGGGATTAGTGAGAAATTGCCTGCAAAAGACTAAGCACAGAAACTGGTACCTAGGACAGGTCCTCTCTGCAGGGTTCACTACATTGTCAAAACTGTCATTGTAATTAACATCGACTCAATCACGAAATTTGTGTCATGTTCAATTGAGCAGCCATTGGGTTCTAGAAAAAAAACAAGAAGGTCAACATGGAGCTAAGAGTATGTCTCAGATATACTTGTCTCCTTGCTGGGACAAAATACCTGACACCCAAAATGAAAGAAGGAAAGATTTATTTAGTTAACAGTTTGTAGAGGTTTCGGTCCATACTCAGCTGGCTCCAAGGCAGAGTGACACATGGCAGAGAGCAACCTTTCATGGTGGCAGCAAAGACCAGAGAGCAATAGGGCAGGAGCAGCAGCAACAATGCTCTACAGAGAGCAAATCTGTCTTCCTTATGTTGCATTCAGGCTATCTGCCCCAGGCTGTGTGTAGGACTCACACTCATAATCCCAGCAGCACTCACACCCACAATCCCAGTGGATCATGAATTAATCACAAACTCTAG